>QVOA01010622.1:0-136894 GCA_014825685.1 Pseudomyrmex cubaensis | reverse complement strand
AGAATTTTTTCAACCCGAACATCAGGTTTCATCTCGTATTGGCCGTTTCCCTGTATCGTCCTATTTCACGAGAAGCAACATACATTTTAGTGCTATTTAGTTACGCGTTCACAAATGTCATTTATTTCATCCGGTCTACGCAGTTCTGTAACGACAAGAGATTCGCGTGCAAAAGCGATTTTACTCGGCTAGAAGTACTTGGAAATGAATAACCGCGAGGTGCTGCGTTCTTGTCGCGAGACAATTGATCATTATTCGCGAGTTTATCGACGACACCGAGAAACGTTTCTTTTCCCCGATTGTTCTCTTTCTTTTTTTTTTTTTTTTCAACCGCAACAACGACAATGACAATAATTCTAGCTCTAACGCCGCGGTACCGTTTTCCGTTAGACTGGCGAGATAGTTAGGCGAACGTCGTGGTTGTTTTGCGCTCTGCCAAGCGAGACTACCTCAAGCCAACGACGGCAGTATTTTGCCTCACGAGGCGCTTCGCGGAAATTTGCACCTTTGTACCCTCATCCGAGCCCCCGGGACGATCCTGACCTTCGACGATCCTTTCCTTCAGTCCCTGTTTCCCTCTCTTTCTCTCTATCTGTGGCTCGATTACGCCGTGCCTCTTCAAATTATACGTCCGCAACTGCCGCGGTCCCTCATTTACTTAACCTTAAATGAGAACATAATGACTTCACGTGAGTCAGTTTAGAAACCTCTTGTGTGGCTTTTATTTGCGGTAAAATAACTTTCGATCAATTCGCAGATCGGTTTACAATATTTTATTTAGTCAAAATTTCATACGATTTGATACGAGAAGATAAATTTTTGCGAAATCATTTGTAAATATAATTAAATTATGAGAATTATTATTTTAAAAAAATCACGCGCGCATAGTTCGTGTAAAATCGATTATACGGTTTTATATATTCAAGTGTGGACAACGCTCGAACATTCTCTCGCTGCAGTCGAGCGTCGAGTTTTCCGCGCGGAGTTCACCTCTCTTGTGAAATCGCGCGCCGCGAGAGAGGGATACCGTTATCTTGCCTCAAGAAGGAGACAGTTTCTATCGCGAGGGAGAGCATGTGGATCTGGCTTGTAGTCATAAGAGTATTAGTCGTCGTAGATGGTATGCCGCGGGTAACCATGCGCGACTGCAATCAAGTACACAAGCTGCAGGCCTTTGTGACGGTCAACAAAAAAGGCGATCGTTCAAAGACGGACTATCAATATTAATTCTGATTCTAGATACACTGTCTTTGACGAAGACGCTTGTTTACATTTTAGTTGCAATAACATCAAATGTTAAAATTTCGATATTATTGAGAAAAATATTTTTTTACTAGTCAGAAACGATGTAGAAGCAATATGTTTTTGTTTTTTTCTAACTAACTTTCTCGATACATATCGACAAGAGAAAATTTCTTTGTGAAAACGCATTGGGAAAATCCTTGAGCGCCGCGGGCAAGTTTCCCGCGCTGATGCTGCGCGGTGCGTACGGAAAACATAATTAAGCGCTACATCGAGAACGTTGGGCACGAAACGTCTCTCATTCTGAGTCTTTCTAATTAGTATACCTGTCAACTGAAGCGGAAGTACATTTTTTCCGCAGTGAAACTGCCTTTTCTGTGAGACATTCACTCCTGAGAAAAAAATATGAGAAGAAAATACTATAATTGTTTTACATCTCGTGACGAATTACTACCGCATGAACTCGTATCGCATTTAAGTGACCGGAAAATGCAACGAAGAATAAAAAAGAATAAATTTTCATAGCTTTTATCTGTGTAAAGTAAAAAATGACATTACTGGAATAATGCAAGATGCGCATCTGAGTTCTTGCACGCATCTCGCATCGTCATTGAGATGTGTGCAAAGCATACCACGTCTCGCGTGGAACAGAGCCAAGAAGAAGCGCAGCAACAGGTTGTCGCTTCTGGAATCGGAAGATGATCGAAAACAAAAGATGAATTATGGAAACGCGAGAAAAGTGAAATATGAAATCACAAATTATGTACGTTCAATATTTTAATGAGATATTAGTGAAAGAATAGAGA
Organism: Pseudomyrmex cubaensis; assembly: GCA_014825685.1. Lineage (NCBI taxonomy): Eukaryota > Metazoa > Arthropoda > Insecta > Hymenoptera > Formicidae > Pseudomyrmex > Pseudomyrmex cubaensis. The sequence goes on along the minus strand of QVOA01010622.1, from coordinate 134,846 downwards.
GAAAGAGAAAAAGAGAAAAAAAACACGATATAATAGACTGTTTGTGTAAATTATCTACACGTTTAATATATCTTATTGGACTGCGTTTCAAGACAAATAGATTTTTAGACAGAATAGATTTTCCACGAAACCTTTTCTAATTTCTGTCTCTTTCTTTTCTCCGACTATCGCTTTTCTCAGCCACATGGCTGGGCGCCACCCATTTCTTGGCACATGTGCAGCATACTTCGAGACCTCTGTCTCTTCCCACGTCCTGAAGGCTTCTGGGAAAGCGGAGGGTGTCAGTGTCCACGAGGCTAGAGAACCACCTTACGAAGACAAGTGGCTCTCGTAGTCGCCGAACCGCGTCCGGCATTTAAAGATCCAAACAGAAAACCGGCCTGAAACGCACGGTTCGGAAATAAAGAGTTAACGATCGTAAATATGTCTGAATTGTGAGTTTTTTGTAAAAAACAGTGAATTTGCTTATTTTTTCCGATTGAAAAGTTTTTACTATATTTAAAATACAGTATATAAAAACTTCTTTTATTTAAAAAAAGAAATGGAATTGTTTATACAAATATTCGATTCCGATTTCAAAACTTTATTTTATTTCTTTCGGTATCAACAGTTTTTAACTGACTAACCATAGACTGAGGAATATAAAGTGCAAACTGGAGTAAAGCCGATGCACAGGGACAAGGGAGATGCGCACGATAATTATCATAACAATATAAAGGGGCTGCAACTGAATGCAGCGGAAACGATTGCAGCGTCGCGTCTGATCCCGATGCAGAACGCCCCATTTTCGTACGTTATTCCGAAACGGAAACGATCTCTCGCGATACGGCCCTGTAACGGAATTTCTCGTTGGTTGAGAACTGGCCAACCGCTCCGGTTCACCTTAGACTGTCGTTCACACGATCGTTGCAATTCTTTCCAAGGTGCAAACTTGCCTTTCCAGGAGATGGTTCTTGGCTAAGTTGCATAGTTACAAAGTCGAGGTTATCATGTGGTTTTAATCTTTGCACAATTTTTTCTAGACAGATTCTTATTCTGTGATTAGATTGATTAAAAATACTTCTATCTTATATCTTGTGATTATAGATTTATCTTATCAATTATACCGATATTTTGGAAAGTTATTATTTATACAAAATCATTACGAATATATGAGGAAACATTACGAAAAGTATTTAATAAAAGCTCCCACTTTTTTATTTTCTTTTATGATGTCTATTTGTGCGCTAATGCAAATATTTAAAAATTAATTGACATTCTATAGTTCGGAAATAGTTTTTATCATGCTTCATGCTTTTACGAACGTGCATGTCTAACATACATGTTCTTCGTCCATAAAATGTCGATGCATTTTCACTCTTGTTCCAAGCATTGCGAAAAGGAACGGGTACTTAACTCGCATACGACAGTTTCAACACAATTTTAAAGTTACTTGCGTTTCGTCAGAGGTAAAACACGCAAAAACACGTGGTAAAATATACAGATACGAGCCACGCCTCGATTTTTACCACTCGAATAAATTGAAAAGCGATTTATCTAATTTATATAGCGATTTATATATTATATAAATCGCTATATAAATTCGCGTTCCGTAAAATTTACACGCAGTTTAATAGCTCCTACTTACATGCTTATTCAGGCTGCAATTGATAAATTAGTTACCTCACGTGTGTAGAACTTCTTCGTAATGATAAGTTGATAACGTTGTTTGTGCTCACTAGAAGAGATATATAAAATTCGGATTAAATCACAAATGTAATGTTTTTATGGCATATGTAACTTGCTATATTTAAAATTCTATTTTAATTAAAACAATAGAGATGTACATCACGCAATGTATACGTTGTGTTTTTGATTATTTTCTCCTGGATAAATTAAATGATTGCTAATTTAATTTGTCAATCGATAATCGAATAAAACACAACATCTCTATTATATGTACGTAAACTGCAACGATGTGTGTTAAAAATACTTTTTCCTTTAAACTTTATTTTACAAACTTCCACTTTAATGGACGGAGTATTGTTAATTAATTTAGCTGTGCACTTCAACAAGAATTAAAATAGTTGTACGTAATTTACCGGCCTCAGCGTCTGGAATTCTCGTTGCACTTTACGGAGCATAACCGCAAGCAGCGGTACTAATTCAATCGTTCTTACATCGGACGGTAGCAAGCTGCAGTAGTGCTAACCGTTAATTAAAGAAACATCTTAATTACCGTTCAGGAGTTTTATAAGTGGCCCATATTCCGCTTGCAGACTCCTCTCGAGGATGCGGGTTGCTAAATCCACGGTGGGAAATTTTTGGAATGAATTGCCCGAACTCTGTACACAAGCAATATAAGTCTGACAAATCATGTAAATATTGCGCTTAATTAATATTTTATTAGTAAGAGTTTATTACGCGTTGATGTCATCAATAAGTCACATCACATGTGGCGCTTATCATCCAACTTTTGTGACGCATTCATCAATATCTCGGTGAAATTATTACTCATCATTTTGCAGATTCTCGAACAATGTTAACCTTTAAACCAAGCATAGCTAAAAACCCTATTTCAAGCTTTGACCATAACATATATATCGAACCAGTTAAAACCGCACAAACAGAGATATGGTACACGTGTTCGGTATAAAAGTTAAGAAGCGCAGCAGTCCTGTTTATAGACTTATCTATCTTTACACTTTGAACTTTTTAATGTGAAGAATGACGCAAGTTTTCGTGTGAGAGTAAAAAAATCTTTATTAACGGTCGGACGACCGAGTGATCTCCGCTAGATTTTCTCACTATTAATTGTTCTCCATTGATGATACAAGACACGTGGCACAGATTACAACACACACTCCACTGTTCAAGACAAATGAGAAGAGATAAAAAACGTTTGTTTCCGCGATGATGTTCCGCGAGATTCTCCTTCCACGATCGCCGTGTCCTTCGGCATTTTCTCACTGAGTACTTCATTCAGATTAGAAGTACATAACGGCGTTTTATTGAAGACTACTGTATTTTACGCAATTTTCGCGTCAAGTTGCGACCCGTGAAAAATGGCTTTTCTGTCTGGGAAGTAGAAAATAGTCGAAATATTTCTTTTACGCTTTTGTTATGTCTACGCAACAGACGTAATGATAACACAATGATCGATTGCGCTCTCGCTAGTATCACGATTACGTCGTTTATTACGTCGTCTTCTGTTGCAACCGAACATGTGGATTCGATATATTCGTGTGTTTGTATACACGAAGAAAACAAAAGTCAATACATCGTTGATCTCAAAATATAAGTTAAATAAAAATTTATCAGTGTGCCAATTTTTTTTATTGCAAATCATTTGAAACAGGTCACTTTTTCGTAACATTTTTTGTAATTCAATATTATTTAAAAAAAATCGCGCGACATATCTTTGACATACTCTCTGCACGTGCGAGAATACATATACACATATTTGTAAAAGAAGTTAAGGTAGTCGACAAATATTTTGTTTTTTCTCGAAAAGGTGACATGACATACAACACACGTACGAGCGTTCAATGAGAATACAAATGCGGAGAGCTTATACGGTATTCTCGGACACGGTTGAAAACATGCTACTACACTCGGGATAGTAACCGTGTTCTGATATAGGCGTGATTCCGCGGCAACGTGCCTGAGAAAAATTTCCAGAAACTAATCTGCATTCGCCTTTTCTCTGTTACTCGAACGAAATTCCTATGCAGCGCCTTTTACTTATCTTTATTCGTTACAAGTTTAGTGTTCTTTCTCTGTTCAAAAAAAGTTCGTAAATCTTTAAACAGAACCTACTATTAAAAATACGTAAACCTGTCTTTTTATTTAAATTTACATCGATCCAATCTGAAGTGAATGACACCAAATGTTTTAATTTGCAAGTATTGGTGTTCGTAAAATTATTTAGAAATTTATCTGCCGTGACTTCCAGTTAACGTTTGGCGACTGACATCTTCTGCTTTAGCTTTTTGCTTCCTTTTCATGCTACTACTCATTCCTGCTCGCCCACGCATCCAAGTAACCTGTACACATGTAAACTAACCGGTTAACCACGACGAGCTTCGACCTCAGAACGGCAGATTCATAAATCCCGCTTCGGTAGATATTTTGTCCTGGGTTTTTATTACATCAAAACGCGCAAGTATTGCTATTATTTAACAATTATATTACGTTCCGTCTCGCAGAATTAAAATTTACAAGTTATATAATTATTATATTTTATATATCAATTACACACTTTTCTAAATATCGCGTTTAGATGCGCTTTGCGTTATTGCGATGTTTTGCGATATTAATATTATTTATGTGACAGATAGTCGAATTAATGAATATAAAATGTGTTTCTTGCGCTGCGATCAAATACGTGAAGTTTGCCGCTCGTAGCAGGAAACGGTTTTAACTACGGCAATGTATTGCCAATATAAAAATTTGTCGATACCTATACTCGTGAAACCACTTGCCACGTCTGCTCCACTTGAAACAGAATTGAAGTGAAAGTCTTTGAGGCGGGTTTCTCTCAGATCATTTGCCGTCTCCTACAGGATGCAGATGTTTGAATTTCTGCTTTGAGTAAAGTACGCCTCAAGGAATGGCACCGTTACTCACGTATCATCGGTCCAATTACTTCGGGTACGTGTACATCGTCATTAAATATTCGACAAAACCTGCTTTTTGCGGTAATGTAATTACGCGTAAATTAATATTTATATTTTAAATATAATTCTTCGGAAATGTATGCATCTATATTATCTCATTTAATGAAATAAAAATTTGCGTGTTTAACAAAAAATACAACGAACTCGGAACCGACATGTGTTTCAAAGCGTTAAAAAATATTTATCGGAGATAATCGCCGATTTAAAATATTTTAAAAACTCTTATTAATAAAAATTAAAAACTTTTATTAACTCTGTTTATAGTCGTTAAACACACATGAACACGAGGTTTGCGAACCATGCAATACGCGGAAACAGCTTGTTTATGACTCTTCATTACCTGCATTTTCTCATCGTAAAATCGCTTGAATTACACGTTGAAATTGATTGTGGCAGATTGAAGTATATGTGCATATATATTAGGACTTTGTCTTTAAATGTATCTGTGATGAAATACACAAGAAACCTGTTGCTCGATTTTTTACTATTTGAAAGAATCGCGAAGTCGTTGTTTTAAATTCAATTATCGCGTTATTGCACACCTAACAATGCCACGAATCAGTTTTTTGGAATCGTCGTAATGTATTCCAAGGATTAAAAAATTTGTTTAATTTATTTGTTTCCTTTTAATCAACCTTGTAAAGATCTCGCGACACGCTACTTATAACAGACCGTAGCAAAATCTAAGATCCGAGCGAGACCGCGTTTTTAGAATCTTAGAATCATCAACTCCGTTATGAAGACGCCATTAGACTTAACCGTGCAAAAAAAGAGTTTTACAAGATGTGAGTTTTTTTTTTGCGCCGAAGCTTACGTAACAGCATCTTCCTCTTGCGTTATTTAGCCGCGTATCCTTAGAATTATTATACCTACTCGCGCGCGCACAAATTCCACCTTTATTCTTCACCTAACGTGAATTCGCGCATGCTTTCGAATCGTTCTTCGTCGAGTTTTTTTTCCAACCTCTTTCCGCTCGACTAAGTCGGAAATTGCGTTCGAAGCAGACCGTAGATTACCAGCATAGATTTATCCCAGACGATGTTAATGGAGCGGACGATGTAGCGTATTTAATCAATTTGCACGGCTTGCAGTTTAGTTGACGCATGTAATAAATGCTTTAAACACCTCCGTAACATCTAAGACAATAGCGCAAGACAATATTCCTGAGAATTATTATTATTATTATTATTGCTTACAAAAGCTTGAAAACAAATAGCACACTGTTTTTTTATAATATGATGACTTTCAATTGTTACGCGTAGTTACTTTTGCAAAAGTTAAACTTAGATTTCCTCGAAACTCGAGTTGGCTATTTTTGATGCAAAATGTGCATTTGTCAAAACCATTTATCTGATTGTCAGAGTATGACTTCAACATCTGCTGTTGCATCATCTTCTAATAAGGCAGACTTTACACTCGTTGATCTTTCGAGTCGTTTGCAATTCTCAACGATCTTATATATCTTCCGCGAGTTTAGTCAAGAATTAGATATGCATAGTGTTTGCGACATATGATTTGCGTGTCATTCAGCGGCGTATATACGAGCTCTTAAAGGCGGATACAGACACTACCAGCCAGGTGTTCCCGTATGACAGAACGTGAAAACTCCGAAACGAAAATACATCGCTCGAGAGACAAACGTTTAAATCGATCGAAGACCAAGACGCGATTGAATTCGCTAGTCGTCTGTGTTTAACTTCGCGTAATTAGCATAAATGCAAGGGTCGACATTCCGGTCGCTTTGCTGTAGCGCTTACCTTACTCTCTTTGTCTTTCTTTTATCCATCCTTTTAATAACTCGACGATCGCAATTGTTCCGCGCCGTGTTTTCATTGGAATGAAAAGTTGCTCATGCAAATGTATTGTGTTGCATTAAGGCGACATGCCGCTTTCGACGTCGTGCAACTTAATTAATTTAAAGTAATAAATCAAAGATAAATATTATTCGCGTTTAATTGTTCTTCGCAAAATCTAACGATGAATTATTTTTGTTACAGGTGAGTGGTTGTTTACTATCTTGGCGATACTGCACGTAAGTAAATACAGATCGATCGCGCGATCGAACGTTACTCGCGGGAATCGAACAAGTGCTTTTCGATCGTCGCCCCGTTCAGCCGCTATTCTTTTTTCGGGAAGACGTTCTCACGTCAGCTCGCGTTACAGGTCGCATTATCTGCGCTCTCTTTATATCCCCGTCTTTGCTCACCTCGCTGTATCCTCGTCCTTCCTCTGCGGCTTACAAAGCCGACTCCGATAGTCTCACGTCTTCTGTCGGGTTCCCAGCGGTTTCCGACAAAGAATTCTAAAGATTTCGGCAGGAGACCTCGTGCCACGCACACACCTTAAACGCGCGGATCGACTTTTTCTGCCGGACTCGTCGGACGTTTTACATGTCTTGATGCTAATCTGCGTCAAGATTATTTTTCAGCTCGAGAATCTACTCAAACCCTATTTTGGAATTTGTTGAAAACCTTTAATTGGCGTTGACACTTCGAGAAATTCCATTGTGTCCAAAAAATTGGCACATTACTTTTAAAAATTATCGAGATTTGATCATCGAAAAAGTATCGTAAGCTCTATTGTCACATCGCGCGAGATTAATTACTCTTATTCACTCGCTGATTACAGTGTTACACTGAATTTGCTTTATAATGAGACATGTAAGACATGTCGGAGCTTTTTGTCACGTCTTGAGATTGTACGTTAATCGGTCTGAGTCATCGAACACGCGCTTGATTAGTGATTACTCGGTCGGGTCCAGTGATCTCACGAAGCTCTTTAGTCGGCTTGTCCTTAATCGCAGACTGTCTATCACGGGGGTAAATTTTCTGCTGCTCTAGCGAGATGCGTCCGACTGACGTTTTAGAGAAATCGCGGTCGATGCGCGATCCTGCAAAAAGAGCGATCTGCACGCGAAATGTAACTCAAGCCAGATGCTGTACATATAAGGGGAACGTTATGTAGCGGTGAAAACGCGATGAAAACGGAAACATCTGTGAATCATTAAGCACTTCGATTAATTGGTTCCGTAAGATAGCGAGTGTATATAATCTTACGAACGTAGAATGAAATGAATTTAACATATGTCTAAAAGAAATTAAAACAAACAATTGTGATATGTTACGTCTCTATAATATTAATCAAATATAAAAATTAAATAATTTATTCTCATATAGAAAACTGATCAAACTGGATAGTATTAGATTTGTGTTTTCTTGATTAAATTTTTTCGTGTGCAACACGTTTTGCTACGTGTCGGAACAGTTGTTAGAATTATGTTGCCGCGCTCTTCGCATCGCAAGAGCAGTCAGCAAAATTAGAAACTACAAGAAGTATGCAGGTACATAGCGAGTTCCGTCACGTTTTATTGAAATGGCAAGACAATGCTATAAAAGCTACATAAGCGCGGTCGCAGCTACTTCGCGATCGTTGCAAAATGCAGCAGGCATCAGGTGTCGCCAGTGAACACAAGTTCCTTGAATAATTGCAGACATCACGTAATTCGATTTCTTGAAGAATCACAAACAAAATACACGTATATGCATTTTTTGCTGGCGTCGTTTAAGTGTACATCTTTTCACGTCTGTAAAATGAAACTTGTTCTTGGAATATGTGCACTTTTGATATTTTATCAATGTTATATCCGCAGTATATCAAGTTATAAACACATTTCTTAAAAGCCAAAGTTAAGTAACTTAAATTTTTCAAACATTCTTTCTTCTTTTTTGTTTTGTTTTGTTTCTTTTTAACGAATTTAGAGAAAAATTATACCAAGATAATTATATCAAGGATTTAAATTTTAAATTGGAATTTATAAGCTCTACACCTAACGCCTAAGAGTTAATATCATTTATAGAGCAAAATGGAGAAAGATTGATCTAGAAACAAAGTTTGTCATACTATTTTCAAAATAAAAGATGTTTGTTCGACGCAAAACACACGCGATCGCACTCGACAGGGCAGTCAATCGATTAGAAACGGTCATTGGTGAACAAAGTAACGGAGCTATAAATGTTGAATAAATGCACCGTTATATTATTTATAGACATGTAAAATCCTAACATTAATAAACATTATCGCGCGATCTTTGACATCCGAATAATAATGCTTCCGCGAGATTTTCATATTGTTCCTATCGATTTAATTTTTTCCTTGTTATTTTATTAGAATTGTAAAAAATTCAATTGTAATTGTAAAATGTTTTAGCGTTTCTCTTCGCGATTTTATATACGTGTATGTTATTACTATTATCTTTATAATTACTTCAATACTTTGTTTTTTTTTTTATAAATAATTTATACAAAATCTTGATCTCTTAGATTGTTCCTCGCGGATTGCTTTAATTATCTAGTTGAAATTACAAAAATTATACGCGAAAGAAAAAGAGTTTTTTATACGCGTGTAGATTCACTCATGAAACACCGAGAAGCATCTATTTAACGAAGTTCTTTCTCACGTTTAATGGCGCGAAATCATTGTTCCTACGAGCGTGCGTTTATCGAGAATCAATTAATCACGGTATTTTATCGCTGTTTAATAACGTTCTCAGCTGTTGTAAAATCGTTGCGGCACGCAACAAGAAATACACACAACAACAACGCAGCCAAGCGACGGCGCACTTGAACGCGCCGATGCCATCGAAAAGTCTTATCGTGTTCGAGATTTCCGCCGTGCGAGCCGTTTTCTCGTGTCACGCAACATGTCGATTTCTCGATTCACCGGTAGCCCATCGCTCGATTACCAGCTCTGTTTAATGACAATCGAGATCGCACGCGAGCGGAAATCTTATCGTCACTTCCGATCGAGAAGGAGGACACGAGGGAAAAAAGGTGTTGCTCGAGAGGAAAGGAGGGAAAAAAGATGGTTGCTCGAGTGCATCCTGTTTCCGATGGCACTCATCTGCTCTCATCGACGAGTCGCTTGGAACAAAAATGTCACCTGATACGTTCTTTCGGGGGGATGTTCCGCGCGCAACCCCATCGGCGAACTTCTTCTCCGGAACTCCTGAGAAGAAGTGAGGAAACATCACGCCCACTTGCAAAGGCCGCGGAACCTGAACGAAGCGAGCAGATGGCCGAATGAATTCATTAATCTACGGTCGTGCGAAAAGAACTCAAGAAAAATACGACCGTGCGCGATACTCCTTAAACCAGTTGACAGGAATTTCGACAGGCATGCAGATTATTTTTCAAGAAACCGTTACGCGCGTCTTTTAAATACGTTAGTTCCCTTCTTTTGCCAACGATTTTATTTTTCACGGATGGTAGCAATCTACTCTAATAATAATCTCGTTAATAATTGAAGGAAATACGCGATCTCGCGTAAATGTATTGGCGGACGTTCTGATTTAACGACGACATTTAAGTATCATCTCGTTCCGGATTATCGCTTCGATTTCTTGGTTTTTAGTATTCCGTTTTGTATCATTAGACTCTGTCGTAATTACTTATTTTGATGTCATCATCCGGAGCATCATCTTCGGAAGCGAGTAAAAACGGCACAGATGCAGCCTGTAGTTTACCATTTCTTCGAGCACGACTATTTATTTTTCGATTTGACAACCGTGCAATAGTTTTTTTTTAATTATTCCAATTCGTGCAAAAGATCTGCAAACATGTATAATAGAACGATGTAAATTCGCGTAAACAAATCGATATCGCGTAAAATTTACAATGCGACGATTATCAAACGAGTGAAAATTTAACGGTTTATCATCTGCGGAGAGGCATGTGGGTCGGTCTTGAGAACGCTTCGCACTTCTGCACGAGCTCGCACAGACGCACGACAAGAAACAGGGAATTAATATGCATAATTTGTTGGAACAATGGCGAGAACGAGGCTCGCTCTCGAAAGCGGGGTCGCGAACGAAACGAGCCGACTACGACGTGGAAACAAGCCGAGGAGCGATTCCACGCGCGTCCCGCGCTCGTGGAAAAAAACACTCTTCTATTGAGGTTTTGTGAGACCTAAGGTGAATAAGATTCTTCACGTGCATCATTACTGTGCCAACCGCACGGGCGTCTCAGAATAATGCACGCTGCGCTCCGTAGGTTCGTTGTACTAAAAATTTCACTCGCGCGGATTTGGCGGGCGAGCTCTGGCGCGCGAACGCGCGCGCGGTGTGTCGCGCTTCACGTGCGCACATGCGCTTGCGTATACACGTTGTAACGATCGGATCTTATTGCGGCGCGATATTTGCACGTCATTGCGTAACAATAAGGATGTGCCTCAAGGTGTTAATTATGTGCCGTAGTTATCTCTTCTAAGCGATGAATTTGCGCATTCGTCTTTTCACAAGATTTAATTAGATTTTTCGCAAAATCGTTCGTAATATTCGTAATAAACTCTGAAAAGTTTGAGTATATTTGTTATCGCACGCAGAGTTCTATATAAATTTATAAAAAAATCTCCAACTACGGACTGTGCGCTGTTTGCATGCGCGATGCAATATCGCAAGTTGTCGTCGCAAATGCACGTGTACTGTATTTTTTGTTTCGGCGGACAACGACTTAACTCGTTTTACCGCACGGTATCTTATCCGCGAATACTGTGGTCACGTTACTAGTCTAAGACAATGAGGTCGCCATGTTTTACTTGTGTCCTCGCATGACGACCGAAACGGCTCTGGAACCCGGTGCCGTACAAGACCGCCGTCTTCCTTCTACGCTGACGCTCCCATCCGTGACGCCCTACCTTCGCTCGCATAAACGTATAAGACACGGAACCAGCGACGACCCTCGTACGCACACGAGTGATTTACAAGCAACAATTAACTTCACGCTGCGACTAAACGTGATATTAATAAACAGAGATATTTAGCGAACAGCGGTGCGCGAAACATTGGGAGCGCGAGGCGAGTAATCGCGATTAAAGAAAAGATAAGGTCTTCATTTGCATTGCTACGAGCGAACAAACAAGAATTACCTTTCACTTTCTGATTACGGAAGACACAAAATGCCGCGAGTGTTTAAAACAATATAATTGAATAAACAATTTACTTACAGAAAAATAAAATTGTGTTTTAACAATAATATAGTTAGAAATGATATTTATGGTATTTATGGTCTCTTGAGAATTTTTTTCACAAAATAAATGATACAAACATCGACGTAATAGGTGATGTGTTTCACTTTCACTCATATGTAAATCGCTGTCGTAGATGTTGTGATTTATGAATCGGTAAAACAGATCGAGTTATAGATCGTCTGTGATACTGATTTATAGATAGTTGGTAAAACAGATCTCAGAAGAGTATTTCTTCTTTACAAACAGTCGGTATGAAGAAATTTTATGTACCAACAGATGCGTTGCTCTTAGCAGAGAGAAGCCTGATGGCGGTCTCGCTTGTGTGCGTTTTCCCATCACTTCGATGATCTCGGTGCTGACCGGCTGCTTGATCTTTCTCGACACTTGGAATCGTGCACGTAGCACGGAATAGAACCATGTCCACGTTTAAACATAGCGTACGTATCGACAAGTCGCTCGTGGACATCGCTACGTAGTTGCCAATGTGCATCACTCATAAACATGCGCTAGCTTACGGAGCGGAAAAGCGATCTCAAAAACTCTTATGGCCGCTTTCAGGCTTATCTCTTCTCTTAGAGTGTTATGTTGATTCAGTTATCTGCCACATTACACAGTAATGTATTATTATAAAACTACTAAATTACAGCTTTCTAGAACGTGTTCAATATTTTTTAGTTTTTTGATTTAAAAAAATTTTTTTAGAGACAGATTGAAAAATATACATCTTTCTTTGATTAAGTCTTTTTATAAAATTTTAAAATAGTATATATAGTAAATAGTTTTGTCAATCATAGCAACAGTTTAAAAATCAAATAAGAAATTAAAAGAGATTACAAGATTATATAGATATACTTCGCTGCACAGTTTTTTGTAGGAGTTCAAGACATCCGGTAAATTCTTGATTGCATTGTACGTTCGATAGGATCGCAATTGCGATTGTGCAGAGCAATTTGTAATTCGTATGTTGTTTGAAATTAGCGACAAGAAAAAGAAGGAGAAAGGGAGGGAGAACGAGAATACTAGCGTTTCTGTACAAAGACATGAAATGAACCCCAACCGCGTGTTGCAGCGTTAAACGCCTACACCGTAATTTTACTTTTCACGCATGAATTCCGTTGGGAACGTTAGTCCATTTTCCGGGCGCCTTCTTGGCGCAATGTGGCAATTAAAATCATTTTGTTTCGCAAAAAAAGTAGGCGACGGAAATGTTCGCTTTATTATCCATGTCCAATAATACGCGATATTTCGTAAAGTTTCTAAGGGGTGCAACTGCGATCAGCGACACGCGGAGAAAGCGAGTTGATTTTTGAAAGAAAAAGGATGTAGTTACACATATCTTGTATGTAATAACATACGTATGTGTGTAATAACGTTTAATCTTACCGTCGCGCTTCAATACACTTCATGAAACAACTATTGGATTGGTCATATTTACGTGTGATTACAATTTATGCGTTTGTGTAAAATTACTGCACATTGATATAAATCAAACAAAATTTGTTGAAAATCTCGTAAATAGAAAAATATTGTCATTAAAAAAACAATTATAAGAATACCCAAGATTTTGTGATTTGTGTGGTATTATAGCGCGACATTTTTTTTCCGTGTTCGCCGCATCGCTCAAGCACGTTTCTGGTTTTTGAAGACTCATCAAATATTTAATGAATTTTCAAAGAGAAGAGAAGTAAAGAAAGAGAAGGCTCGGTAATTCCTACTTTCGTTAGGGAGTGGAATTTCTTCTTGTAGAATGCGCGTGTCCATGAACGGACACTCGACGTCTAAGCATATTAACGGAGAGACAGTCAGTTTGCTTTCGACTTAAACTCTTGGCCAGGTAAATATTGAAGTACTCGCACGATGTGGAGAATGTCACGAGCTAAGTGTCACGTATATTTAATACGAATGCACATCGCGATAAAGTTTTTCTGCAAAACAGAAATAAGAAAAAGAAATTATTTCTCAGACCTTGATTAATAAGAAATTATCTCTGATAAAAACAAATCTTTAATTTTGATAAAAGAGCAAAACATATTCTTCTATTTTTAGAAATAATTGATTATTTCCCAAGAGAGAAAGTTAGCAAAAAGCTATAAATCAGAGACTGTCTATATAAACCGCGATGTTTCGAAGATTTCAATAATACCGAGTACAACAGATTTCTAGCGTCCATGCTCGCGTCGTGAGTCGAGAGAGTGTGCAGAGGGGCGGAGAAAGAAGAATCTCTTGACTCCTCGCATGTATACATACATATTCCTGCATGTGTACATACGCGTTTGTGTACGCGAGGTCGATGGCCCTTGTAAGGATAGAGCTCCATGTCCAGCATCACCTATCGGACAGAGAGCGAAACTTGTCTCGTAGTCCGCATTCTACGAGAGAAGAGAGAGAAAAAGAGAGACCCGTTACTAGGATCTACTATTGCTTTGTAATGACAAACTTGCTATCCAACATTTCTTCGAAAACGAAGTAATTCCACGTAAAATAAAGTTAAAGAAAGAGTTTATGAAAAGATTTTCAAAGTATCGATAATTTGATTCATCGATAATTTGAAATTATGATGAAAGTTTTCTGTCAAAGTCGATAAATCTCTAAATTTTTAGAACTCTTTGCAAAATGCATAAATTTCCTGAAAACTTTGCATATCCCGTCGAATTTATAGAAAGGTGACGTTGCGTATTGGTACCAGATGGAAGACAGTTGGAGAGAACGGGTGAAAGTACGGCGAAGATCTCAGCGCTTAGTTCAAGGTCATTTGTTTCCTTACCGTGGAAAAGGACGAAGTTGCGTAATAACGGCACGAAGATAGTTCGAACTAGATTACTGGAGAAAAGTGCGACTCTTGTGCGCGTCCACCGGAACTTGCATCATAGGAAGATAAGACGATCCTGTGTGTGTGTGCGCGCAGTGCACGTGTACGAGAGATCTCGATAGAACAAACTCGTTCTACGATATAGAAAAACAGACAAATATATCTTTTTTATCTGGCTATATAGAATATAGATCAATTAATTGTATTAATATTTTCTTTACATTTAATCCTTTTAAAATTTTGTTACAATTCTTTTTAAAATGAATGTCTTCATTATCAAAAATTTGACATTCACGAGACTAAAAAGGTGCGCGTATATCGTGCACGTAAAAACTTCACATTATCAGACGTAAGCTATTGTTTCGTAATAAAAAGTTCCGATTGCATCTCCCGTAAATTTTCGAAGACCATCGCGAAGGATATTCGCCGAGGAGAATATTCCATGCGAGAGATACGCGAGCGAGTATTTTTGCCAAATCGACGTTTCTCTTCTTCTTTCCGCGGCATAAAATCTTGCAGCGGCGAGAGCACAGGAAAACGAATCGAGGCAAGGCACTGTACACTCGAGCTTTCACTTCGAGTCGCGCTCGAGCATAGCATTAAATGCCGAGCGCGTAGCGACGATACGTCCTAATGGGACGTTCGCTGACGCTCGAAAAGAGAATAAAAGGAGTCGGACAAGAAGAAGAGTAGAGAAAGAAGGGAAGACACACGAGCGTGAGGTACTTCCTATAAAACTGTCATCGACAAGAGGACGACTCGTGCCACGAATCCGTCGTCTTCGTCGTCATCGGGCGACGAAACGGCGGCGTTGTAAACGTTACGACAGTCGATAACTTCTGGCCGTGTAAGGCCGTCCAGCTCCGCGGCCTATGATGCGTGCCTAATTATCCCTAATGACCGGTTTTCGAAAGCGGTCTCTTGATGGTTAGGCAAGTACACGACGCACGCGTATCGAGCGGCAAAGGCAACCGAATTAAAATCGTTATCATCCGCGTTCACATGAATCGGGTCCTCCTCTCTGATTCTCGCTTAGTGTTAAATTGTACCTTTA
This sequence comes from Pseudomyrmex cubaensis, assembly GCA_014825685.1. Classification (NCBI taxonomy): domain Eukaryota; kingdom Metazoa; phylum Arthropoda; class Insecta; order Hymenoptera; family Formicidae; genus Pseudomyrmex; species Pseudomyrmex cubaensis. The sequence continues at coordinate 119,299 of QVOA01010622.1, read as the reverse complement.
AAATGTGTGCTACTGAAAACATTTATTTGCGGAGAAAGAAGTGTCACCTTAAAATGAGAGGAAAAGGAACGAATGTAATCTCACGACGTACACGAGCGGTTAGATAAGAAACTTGTGCACGCTGCACAAAGCCGAGGTAAAAGATAGGAGATGCTCGTTTCACGCATCGGAAGCTCCAATAATAATGGCGCACGTAAAGCACTTATTACACCAATCGGGAGAAAGTTATTACCGGTTTGGTGAAATTAAACGTACACATAGTTAATAGGATAGGAACTATTCAAGTTTTATCGATCATCACTTTTATTTATTTATTTTCTTTCGATAGAAGGAAGAACTCGACTTGCTAAAAAAAAAAAGAGTATTAATTATTCTTCGACACGTTTCCTCTCGAGAACACGACTACTGTTCGTGGTAATTTTTCACATTAGCGTAATTATAAAAAAGTTTACAACTTCATTATTTATTTATTGGAAATGTAAATTTTACTTCAACAATTTGTCTCGTGTTTTGCGAATATCATTGACTTCGCGCACAATCGTATACGTGATCGAAGTTAAATGCTGTAGGTGAATAATCTCTCTTGAACATCTCGAAGAGTCGGTCGTAAAAAACGTAATAACGTTTCGTCGAAACACGAAACTCTTCTCGGTGTTTTGATACTCGCTGCAGTCCGTAAAGAAGACGAGAAATAATACGAGGAAGAGAGAACGAATGCGTGGGTCGAGTGAGGTGATAAAAGCGCGCCCGCTTTGATTGACGCTTCTACAGCACCACGACTTCGTAACTCTAATCAATTTCACCGACAAATGAGCGTGCCGGAACGGTACTGCATTCTTTCGCAATCCATCATACAGAGTGTTCTGGAAAATCTACATGTAACAGAAAATCTTTTCTCAAACTTTAAGAAACATTTTTGACACACGCAACGTTTGACACTTGATTCCACAAATTTAGATTTTATTAATAAATTTAAAATCTAAATTGCCAAAACTTTTTATACTCTTTACACATGTAATGTTATATAAATTATGAACTTTTTTCTCTTTATATCACACGTAATTTTCTTGACAAGATCTAGAGTTTCCTCTAATAATACGTTTATTATTACATGGATTGTGAAACACACTGTACGCATGATCTAACGTTCATCGTGCGAATATATTATACTATCGTTGTATTGTAGCTTCTCGCTTGATAATTATTCGCTGTGTTGGAAGATTGTTTCCGTCAGGTCGGATTTGACTGATGCGCCGTCGTCGTTTCTTCCCGTCGAATAAGATCGACGCGTTACAGTTGCTAGCGTTGATGATGAATGATATACGGCAATTACAAGCACAAGTCGAAGGCCGTGAATGATTGATGTTGCTAACGAAAATTATTTTATGATATTCGCAGATGCTATTTCATATTTACACGCTTTCCATATAAATAATGTAGAAAAATCTTTGACAAATTATTTTTATTTGGAGGAGACAAAGATTGAAGAGAAACGGCTTTATGTACTTACACAGATAAAGTTTTATAACATTTTTTCTGTATTTTTTTTTTTTTTTTACATGGAGGAAATTTATCATAAACATCCTCGATCCCGAGGGAGTTCTATTGGCTAAAACCCTCACAATGTTCTTATCTCATGGCGCAAAAAAGAGGTGTCCTGGAAACCCGTGAAGGCTATTCTTCTCGGTGCATTCCCATGCGCCACGCTTTCGATTTGCTCTGGAGCTTACAAACTCTTTTTTGCCTCTGACAACTGTTGGCGAGGGATGAGAACACCGCATCCCGCGTCAACTCTACTTGGACCTAGATTTATCTATTCTCATATTTATTTGTTTAATCACTTAATATTTTTACTCGTCTTGCATTAGAAACTCAATGAAATGTCATTATTATCACGTTTTCTCTTAGTACATTCTTTCAACTGTTTTACGAAATAGAAACGTTGAGTCATTTTCAACTATTTTGTTTTTATGTAAAAGGCGACAGCCGGTGTACGTAAGACTGTAACTAATCGAAAGAATGGAAGCTAGCGTACTTACTCCCTAACGATAGCTGTGCACCGGCTGTGCTAATATTTGGCAAACCTCCGGTCTCGCTCGTGCGCGACAATAACCGTGAAATTATTATCTTGCGAGATTTGAAGTCGAAAAATGTAAAGTATCGCAAAACTAAGTTCTTGTTGCGTATTTGTACATTTACACGTTATGTACAAATATAAATAGAAATATAGTAACAACTTTCTCTCGAAAATGCTCAGTGGAATTACATAATTGTACGCGAGAATAGAAACTCTCAATCAGGTTTTGAAGTAGCTTCTGAACTTGTGTCGCTTGTTATCTCCCAAAATTATCGCGTCTGGTCACAAAATATTGAAAATAACTTTTTTTTTTTTAACGACTACTTTGCGCCGAGCGTTGCATCATTTATTAAAATCCAGCACGAACGATACGAACTGATCGTTACACGGATCGCTCTCGGGCGAGAGCTATCGCTGAAGTTGACGTGACGAGAAACGACTACCGGCGATGATGTTATGCTCGTTTAAATTACGAAAGTAATTAATATGGATCGATGGTAACCTACCAACTCTGGGAGATCGAATTCTCATGGATCACGGTATTTTGTATCGCGCCCGCGCGCTTTTCGATCACGATCCATAGAGACTTTCCGCTAGTTTCGTTGTTGAGTAAAACCCTCGCGATCGTAATGAAGTAAGCGTATTTATGAACAGGGTTAAAACGTTAACAGTCGGGAGTACACGTTACCGTGGGATGGCGATTAATGGGTTTGGTGCACGATTTGCAAGCGCGCGGTTTAAGATCATAAAGAAGATTTAATCGCCATTTTCCTCCCTCTCTCTCCTGAAAACGCGAATTTATGTTTGTAATATTGTTTCGATAACTTTTAGAATTTACGGGTGAAGTACTTAATGACTTTGCGCTTGAGAGAAAGATTTTATAAGCCGGTCGGTATCAAAAAGAAACAAAATAACGGTTTAATTAACTCACATCAAACTCTCTCCGCACTGTCAAAAATTTCTCTAATCGAACCGACAGATGATACTCAGTCAAATTCGAGTCGGAATCAGCATCTAATTTTCTCGAAAGTCAGACACAGGTAATGCGGAGCGTAATCTCGAATAAAATCATTTTCTTTGACGACTACATACGAATGATCAGATTTAACATCAAACGGAGTTTCTCACTCGAGAAAAAGAGATATACTAAGTTACCTTTTCGGTGAATGATGTAGAGAAAGTATAATGGCGACCGCGACCGGGCAAACAGACCATCATTTTCGCTTGCAGCACGCGCGCGAACGCCTACGTGAGAAGGCGAGAGACATTACGGTGCACCTAAATTAAATCGAGACCCTGCAGCGAGACGGTGGCGCAATATCACAGTTCTCCATAAAGCATTATCGCGATCGACAATATAATCTCGAAACTAGAAATGGAGAGAAGCTTCCGCTCGAGTTGTGCCTGACGTCTTTTCAAAGACTGTCGCGCAGTTTTAACGGTGTTTCTAGTCCTAATTTATTTCTGACTTTCTCTAACCGTTTAATAAAATATACTTCGTCATATTTGAGAATAAAACTTTATGTTTATTCAGCAACAGATTTGTGAGAAATAGAAATTGAAGAAAATAAAATTAAAAATAAATTTGTCAATAGAACTCAACATTTATATTCAAATATTTTTTATTACACTCCGATAGTTCTTCAAGGATACATAATGGGTATTTCAAGAAATTTGAGAGAGAGAGAGGACGAAGTCCTAAATTCTTTCGATTCTTTGCTCGCGAGCTCTGCAGACGGGTTGCGATATCGCGATCTGCCAGTGTCCTGACCAAGGGACGAGCAACTCCGGGGGCAATCGATAAGGTCCGTTCACGTTGACTACAAATCAACGGGGACGTGAAGGGGCCTCGAGATCGCCGCGCAACGGCCATTAAAGCTCGTTCTCCATAAAATATTTTATCCGGTTCGCGATTCGATCGATTTGAAATCCGTAGTGCGCGCGCGCGCTTTGCTCGGGCTCGCCGCGATCCAACGTAGCCTTTTTCGGCGCACCAAATTCATAAATAATGGCTAAAGACCGGCGCGCGGCCTCCCTCGTACACATCACGGGTCCGGATTTGTAGTCTTTAAGCCTTTTAAGGTTTTTGCGCTCGCACGAGCGCGTTCCAGACTCGTCTTTATAATCGCCGCGAATAGTAGTGGCCTCGGATACGAAGAATACCGCGATCGATCAGCGATGTCGCGAAAACACGTATCCCGAAACACACTTTAACGCGTGTCCTGGCACCCAACGTGGGTGCTCGAGACTATCCGACTGTTTTTTTCGACGCGCAGAAAGAAGCCTGGTTGCGCAATTCCATTAGAAATTATTTAAACAGATTTTAGTGAATACAGGAAATCGCAGAATATCGTGTAATCCGCATAAAAAATCTCGGACATTAAAATATCAAATTAAATTATTTTACCAAGTGTTTCTCGCGAATAATAATAAAAAAAAGTGTTAATTCCATAAATTCCTTCTGCAGTAGTTTCGTATAAAGAGGCAGTAAACGCTGAAAAAAAAAAACACAATTTACTTACAAAATTACATTGTGCGTTACTCAACGGTTAATAACGTTGCTAAATGTAACCGCCGTTGTTTCAAAGGCTAGCTCCCTTCTCCTCTCATTGAGATTCCAGGCGTATGTTTGACTCCTCGCGTATTTGTTACGTCGCCGCGTTCATATTCTCCGTAGTTCTGGCACTCTGAAAGTCCCGTCCATTCTTCCCGTCAACCCGTCGTCGTCGAGAGCAAGTAGAATAAGTAAAGGTAACGGGAACGGAGCGAGCGTCACGGCGCGGATAATAGTTATTTCTTTCGAGGATATTCCCGCGACACGCTCTATATTCTATTGTATAAGCAAAATGTCAGGATGGTCACCTCTTCCGCGTTCTCTTTTTTTTTATACGTATTATTACTTAAAAACCTTGGTCTCAAAAACCGTCCGCTTTTTAAACGCGCGCTCCATGGTTCGTCTATTTTTTTTTCCGCATCACACTCGTCGCGATTCGTCTCGGCTCAAAGAGTCGTGTTCGAAATATCGCATCAACATTACTTGAAAACAGCACGAGGTGTCGTCAATGAAAGAACTGATTCAATGTAAGGGGACGTTTTTTTCAGAGAGTTTTGTCACGCGATTGGCAAGGTGTTTCTTCAAACTCAATTTACTTGGCATGCTCACCTTTATGATGGTTTGTTCAGAAGATTTATGCGTACACGTCTATTTGTCACTTTTAGAAGTGTCGGTTGAAATAAATTTAGAAAACAGTGAACAATTCAAAGATCACAACATGCTCTTAGAAATAATCTTGTTTTTTATTTAAGATTACTAAGGACAATTTACAATTCTGAAAAGAAGGTAATAAAAATGAATGAAGAAATAACGATAAGCAGAAAGATAAAAAACGCCGTTCGGCAACAGAATTATAAAAACGCCTTCCAGGGTAAAACGCAAGGTCTTGGTTTACTTGGTTAATAGAGAGCGTTTCAATTATAAAACTGATTTACTTTACTCGTTTATTAAGAGAATTACAAGCGTCAGTTATACCGTGCAGCGATGTAGCGATACACATATTATTCTTTTTATCCGTGATATACCACTCTCTCAATTTAAATTTGCCTTTTAATTGTAATGTATAATTTTTTTCCGAGGGACTATATAATATAATATTCTTTAGGAATTCTCATTGGAGGACTCGCGCCTCCCAAAATCCGAAACTGGTTTCCAGATTGAGAGGGATAAGCGAGATTTCCGAGCCGTCTCTCGGCTCGGGGGAGCCGAGAGAGCTTTCGCCGTAGTAGCGTTACTCGTCCGAAAGCTGTCGGTAGGTTCCTCAGGTCGTACCGCGCGCGGTAATCCTATACGTCTTAAGAAACTGGTTTCCGCACGACGTGTTGCGGGTAGCGCGCAAAACAAATTAATAACAAGAACATCATAACCGCGGCTCCAAGGCTGCTTCGAGACGCTCACGAGCCACAGCTGCTATACCGGGTGAGCCGGCTTCATTGTTGTTCTCGGAACTAAATCTCTTCGCCGAGCCGCGGTGCAAACCGCGTGGCTCCTCGACGCATTGTTTCGTCGCGGAATCGCTTTACGAGAATACAGTATAAAGTCGCGCATTCTCTCGTATTGAAATGAAAAAGCGACTTTGGTTTAAGTAGCAAATTATTTAAGCTTTTTGTATCTTTGAGACAGAAAAGTATATTTAACTTTTGACGTACTTAGATACCACTTTTACACGTGCGTGATGCTTGGATTTATCGCGAGCTGTTACGTTAGATTCTGGTCGACGAGAGGAGAAACCAACTGTCGCATTGTGCGATGAGATAACCCGTTTCACGTCCTCCGATTATCGATATACTGCTACTAGGTCATGTACGCCTATACTTATATCACGCGTACACAGTGACTTGTTTATGTATATAGTAAGTCTTCTTCTCATATAGTAAGTTCTCAAAATTTAGCGTTCAAATGTAGCTGAAGAGGTTGTATTAATTATTTATTTATTTCTAAAGAAGTAAGAGAGAGTATTAATGCTCTTTGTATGAACTTTAATATTCTAAAATATATTTTAACGTGTAGAATCAATTAATCTTACAAGCACATGCTCGTCTGCAAGAATCGGTAATCGAATGGACGAGCGTTTTAATTACGACGCTTCCGCATATTCATTAGCAAAAATTCAGCCAAATCATCGTTCCGATACGTCAGTCGTCATCTCTCCTTAGGGTCTATTGTGCTCCTACGAAGAGATCTAAAAAAAAATCGTTATCTCCTTTGCCTCCTCATGGCAGAAATTGGCTTTTTGCCGCGCCATTTCTATAGTTTTCGATCTCACATTCGATCTTCGAAGGTCGATGGTGGTCCAGCGTCGGTAAAGGGCAAGCCAATCGGTACTTTTCAGGACAACAATGGCTGACTCATCCGATATCGTATCTATCTCTGCTGCGCGCTCGGTCCACGGATAAATATTATCGCGATCGAACGTCGATTTACTTGCGAGAAACTTTCACGCAACGATCGCTCGTTTAAGTTCTTAATATATTTATTCGCCACTTAGGAGAGAAATTGCCATTGAAAAAAAAAGCCGAAGAAAGAAACAACAAAGTTTCAATTTCAGAGCGATGTGATGTAGTGACGTGGGTTTTTTTTTTACGGCACGAGTTTTGGCAAACAGCAAGCAGTCCGTAGTGTTTATATGCTCGTGAACGATTTGAATCGGTCATTTATCACCAGATCAGGTTGCCTGTTTACCAGATAGCCCGAGGTCAGCTAATTTGAACCGCATTTATTCATGCGGCGCGTTTAGCTTTCGACTGTTGTTCCACCAAAAAAACGTAGTAGCGAATTAAACGAGTATTTAATCCGCGAAAACAATATCCATTATATTTATTTCTGTTATTTCGTGTAAAGCATACAAACTTGTAATAAATAATTTAAAAAAATGTAATCATATACTCATTTGTATTACAAATTACATGATTATTACAATTCTGAACTTTAAACAATATTTTAAAGATAAACTTGGCTAATCCATCGAAAATTGATCGTCGCGGCGGATAGATAAAATTTACGAGAAATTATGGACAAAAAACCCGGTTTAACATGTCGAATTAATTACTTAATTCATGAAATATAGAAGAAGGAACTTCGGCGTAAAACAGCGAAGATACGAGAACGTTCCGCTATCCGGGACCAACTCAGTTCTCGAAGCAGATTTGCATGTGACATGACGGCAGAATGCGGCACCGATCGTCATATCCATTTTTTCTTCATCCCTTTTTACTCATCCGTGGATCTTTTTTTAAGACAGTTTTATTCTCCTGATCGGGATTTAAAGGTGGATATAATGTGTACGTTTACACGAAAATGAGAGATGTAATTAATATAATGATGTGAAATAACGAAGAAGAAACGATCATTCAGTCAGGCACCTTCGTTAATTATTCTAATTAGAAGCGAACCGACATTGGCCTTTAGACGACCCATGTAAAAAAGACGTCGGTAATGCCCGCATGTAGGCGATCGATCGAACGCGAAAGCAACAGATTGATGAGCACGTAATATATCCTCAGTATAATAATCCCAAAATAATCTCTTTGAGTTTTTATTTCACAAAAACTAATTTTATTATGACGCGCAAATTGCAGATTACGTAAATACGTAATTTGTAGTTAATTAATGTTATAACATAAGATTACATAAATTACACAATTTTTTAAATTTTTGTTTTTAACGCAAAATCTGTAACAAATAATCGTAAGTGACATTCACAAACATACGCACCACGCAGAAATATTTCCTCGTGATTCAATACGCGGGATGGCTATTGTACGTTAGTGAATTCCGCGAACGCGCGTAAAAACCGACGCCGAAGGACTAAAACTTCTGCGTCGAAAATGACCATGCCGATAATCCTCCGGCGAGATTTCGCTTGATATCTTTCCTTTTCGCCGAGACGAGGGTTCTCGTCTCTTCTGGTCTAAGCAATCGGGCAGAAGAAGAAGAAGAAGAAGAAGAAGAAAAGATAAAAAACGAAGAAGAAGAACAAGAGAAAGCAGCGTCATGGCACATACGGCGATTCAGCCGCGATAACTTTAACGCGCTTGGAATGCTGAACTTGCCGAGTAGGCAATTATAACTCGACTTGATCCAGAGAACAGATGCACTTTAGAAACGATAGGGAGAAGATATGCGGGAGAATAGATCGTGATCGACGCTCTTTACGAGAAGGACGAAAGATATATATGCTTGATGTTTTACCGACGACTAATGGTCGTCAATCAGTTTCTTTTCTATCTTAACCTGTAAAAGTCGAACAAACATTCCTACTGAAAAACCGCATCATAATTCTTCTTTATTTCAAACTGTAATCACTACTTAACTTTTCTAATATATCAAGTTTCTTCGATATATTTAAACGAAAGAGATTTCTTTAATTTTTAACTTAAACAAATTTAATTTTCAATATCTCTTTTAAGTAAGCTTCTCTGATATAAAGAAATTGACTTGAAGTTTGATAAGAACGTGCTATCGTATGTTTCGCTATTTGTCGGGCACCCCGTACATACATAAAACGCATTCGCGATAGCACGCGAGAACATGAGCACGGGCTCGGGCCGAGAGATCGACAGGATCCATTAGCGGGTAAAGATAGCAAGGACGTCGAAGAGGAGGCACTGACCGAAACGCGCCCGACGGAATATTTTATTCTTCAAGCGAGAGCGAGCGCGAGGAGAGACGGAGATAAAGTCGCGCCGCCGGAGGTCCTTACGGCCGCCGATTACCGTTAACGTCCAATCGGTGCCTCTAAGGTGCTCCTAAAGTCTCCCTAAACACTCAGAAATACGATCGTGCGGCTCAAGGATGATGATTTCTGCGACGTAACTTGTGCGCTAAAAGCGAGCGCCAGGAAGCGGCGCGTTTCGCGTCTTGTATAACGAATGTTGCCACGAGCGACGAATGCGCAAATGCGCTTTGCGTTCATCGAATCCTTGGGACGCAGTGTATCCTTGCGTCGCTATATCGGTGCAGACGTGAGAGAGAGAGAGAGAGAGAGAGAGGAAAGTGCAATAAATTATCGTAGTAATCCGAGGAGATGACTGGTCCTCCTGACAGAAACTAATGATCGATCTCTGCTGAGCTTAGTGATGAACGACCGAATAAGTGATAATCGCGTATTTTTGGTCGCGTCTCCACGTTTCGTTTAAGACAGTGAATAATAGACCACTGTGTGTTACGATCGAAAGACACACACAATTCGTTCAAAACATATTTGTATCTTGATAAACTTGAGATTTTATTTTTTTTGGCGCGCGCGCGCGTACTTATTTATGGAACAATAAATTAGAATCACAGTGAGATATATGCCTATATCGAAAGTCATGCACAAATACAGAAACATTTTATTGCAAATTCTAAATAACTAATAAGTAATATTTAACAAATAATGTGACGATCAATTATGTGAAATGTTTCTGCATACAGTTATTCGATATTTAGTTTATACATAATTATCGAATAAACTTCGAATCGAAGTGTCTAATTGGAATGCGCGGAAAGAAAAAAATCACAAGATTGTGTCAGTGTTTAAATTATTAAATAGTATTTCTTCTTCTGTCACACATTTTTTTCTTCCCAACTCTCGAATAATCGTCTCGAATAATCAGATAATAAATTAATACACACGATTTATTCAAACTAACTTGTTTTACTCTTCTCTGTTTTCAGGTAAGTTTGTTCGTTCCTACCTGAAGAGCGATGATCCACGTACTCGCAGATAACCATCGGAGGGTTCGTGTTAGCGGTCGAGGGTCACGAGGATCCGAGAACCACGTCTGTTAAAAAATATAACAGTGATCACTTTTTTGAGGGAAGAGGGTGAATAGTGTAGCGCTATACGAAGCAAGTGTAAGCATCTATTTTCTCGAATATGTTAAGAGCTTGTGGTAGATCAGAGAGGTAGATTAACCGCTAGACCAATGGATCGATACACGTGTCGAGCTGTGTGATTGACACAAGGGTAAGTTTTATCTCCATCGTATCTTCTCGTCGAATGCACATTTAAAACTTCATAAATATGTCAATATAACTTTCATATCTTTGTTGCTCATGATGTTACCAAATGTTTGCTGGCGCCAGCGAGTTATCGAACAGCGCGCCAATACATACCGCATACATGTATCCTAAACAGCTTTAAACACGCTTATTGTATACGGTAATAGTATTTAAATTGCAGATCAAAGTATAACTCAGGTAACAAACAGAATCAGTGTGAAAGAAATAAAAGTATTCTCTTTTCAAAAGCGAATCAATCTAGATTTCCTGCATGTTTGTCTAAACTACAGGAGATGGTAGAAACGCTGTGTACAATAACGCGATGAAAATGTCAACCGGCGCAAATCCTTTTGTCTGATCGACGTCTCTTGTTTTTTTTTATCTCAGTGCGAGTTCTGGATCGGATTTTTTTAGAATGGCGTCTGGTAAATTTAGCGCACGCGATAAATATATTGTTTTTTTTTCTTTTTTTAATGACGTTCTGTAAATCTGATATATATGGCACACGCCACATGTGTGTTTCATCACACAGTACATACGCGCAATACAACGAGTGGCTTTTATGCAAATGTAAAATTGTCCACCGCTCACTGACAAACGCGCGCGCATTCTCCTGTTTATTTATTGTTCCCGCCGCGAAGTATAATCCGCCGTTTTCTCTCCGGTACGACAAGCCGATAGATTCGCCAGGTAGATTAGGACCCGCCACAAAACCGGGGTTGACAGGACGCGTCTCGGCCGCGCGTTTTACAAGTTGTTTTACAACCCAGGGACTCACCGCACGCTGAGAGCGGCTCCATCAGCGAGAACCACCACTCCTTTTGTTCCGAGAAGAGAGATTTGACTTGGTCTAATTTGTTTCTTATCGTCGAGACGGCACGCAGCGTCTCTATTTTTTTTTTTTTTTTTTTTTGAGACGCTATGAAACACAATTTGTAATCGTTAGAAAGAACATCAACTGGATGTTTTTCTATTATTGATGGAGCTACTGCAAAATTTGCCCAGCGAGAAACCGCGTTATAATTTTCACTGATCTTGGAGTTTTCAGATCATTAGTGTCACAATAATTAAGAGATTACGTGTGTTACATAAACTGCTTCGATATTTATAACATATCGAGCATGGCGCCGCTATGACCAGCGCTACTGGTAATACTGGATATTCCAGAATATTACTTTGACTACGTGCGTATCAGAATTTTTTACGAATCCGCATGTACAGCATTAAATATTCATAAAAGCAGATTATTCGTTGACAGAATCCGCTTCTGCTGTGGAATTTTTCGGAAAAGAAACGCGTCGCACAAAACTAATCAGCTGTAATTTTATCCGAGACATCAATTAAAAACACGATTCATCGAATAACTCTTCTTCTTTTTTTTCTCGCGATATTATATTTCACGAATAAAACTAATTAAATATCACACACATATATGCGTGCATGCAAATTCTGATTCTAAACTCACGATCGTAAAGAATAAATTGTCAGATTGAAAAATACTCGAAATAAACTATTTACCGACGTTTGATTTATGGATCTCGCGTACGTGGAACGCACGATTTCACGACGTCTCTGCTCTGACGTGACGTAAACGTTGTGTTAACGTGACAAACCGTCACGAGACGCGCGCAAGTTGAAGAACACATACCAGACGCCATTTGTACGATGATGGTCCTTCGTAGGGTCACTCGGGAAATTACGACTCGGCGAACAACCGCCTCAATTATCAAGCTCACTCGTAGCAACATTGTTTACTACGGCGCAGCGCCGTAAGTATTTATCTACGGGTCTATCCGGTGACGGCTTTACAGCCCCACCGTCCACGCACACGACGAGCCTGCGAATAAAGTTTACGCACGTCTCGCGAGCGCGCACAAAGCGCGCGTTCTCCTCGGAGAATAATTCTTCATTAATCCACGAGGAGCAAAAGCCTCATTCCGGCGAAAGAATGCCGGTAACGTCTACCGATGCTCGCAACAATGTGTTAAATTATATGCAAATAGTCATGAAAGAATATTTTATTTGATATTTGTCTGTTTTTATAATTTAATTTTTAGGTTCTTTACAAGATATTAAATTATTAGATATAAGGTTATTAAGATATTAGATATTTAAGATGGATGAATAATAAGTAATGTACATGGTAAAAAGAATTTTTTTATAATATCTATTAAAAATTACACAGTCGTATTAGAATGTATCCTTCACTGTGTCTAGAATTTTGAGACGTTATTCATCCAAGAAATAAAGAAACTGTAAAAAAAAAATGCGATCTTTTTTGTCGAGTTCACTGACGAAGAAGAAAACGAGATGAATTTCGTTGTTGGTTCCGCGATTCCTTCCTCAAATCACCTATGAAAGATCCATCCATAGAATAGATTCTCAGGACCTCAACCTCGACCCTCCGTCTGAGATCTTCGCCGGGAATATGGCTAACCGGCATCGGCAGGGAAAAGGAGAACGCCAAGATGCATCCTTTTAGAATCTTTCTTCCCGCTGCCTAGTTAGCATCTTCGCCAATGGCGGATTCTTTTGTTTCCCGGCGTGGAACCTCAGTCGAGATCCTATCTGATGTAAATAATTATCCTGGAACCTCTAGCAGATGCTGCGAGAAAGAGATATTCTCCTTGCTTTTACTTCTCTCTCTTCTTTCGCTCTCCGACGTGAAAAGAAGAGAGAGAGAGAGAAAAAAAAATAGCCGCGAAGAAGAAGCCGCGGAGAAAAGATTTTCGTTTTACTCCGGGAATCCTGTTTTATCTTTGGTACCGCGCGCGCACCGGCTGCAGAAATACCCAGGATTCTTCGGGACGGAAAAAAAGGATAATAGAAGGAAACATCGACTTGTTATCCGTAAACAGCAATGAACATTCCGCGTTCTCTCGGCCGCGAGTTCTCGTTTAAGTTCTTAATTAAGGCCGCGGCGATTTTCATACGATGAATATTACAGCACGCAAGGACGATTGCTCTTTGAGGGAGGATTACTTGAAACCTGTCAATTACAGATGTTGTATAAGTGAACTTTTATACGCGCGGTTTTGTTTTTTGTTCTTTTCCGGAGAACGCAATTACCTTCTTCAGTGAACTCGATTCGATTTATATTTTTAAATCATTATTGATTACATAGAAGCGATATGTTTTCCCGAATGTACTGTATTTTAGATTGCTTTCAGATTTCTTTGCGCGAAAGGACGAGGCAATCTCTGCCACGCACGAGGTGTGTGTGTGTGTGTGTGATTAATCAATGTTACATTAATCGCAACGCGATATATTTCATACGATACTTAAATATATACATTATCAGGTTCTCTAAAAGTAATTTGTTTGAAATCGGATAGGTTTTCGTTGTTCAAGGTTTTCTTGTATCAATCAGCTCGCGCATAATGTTCGGATATCGCAATTTTCTGTTATCCTCGCGTTTGTCGTGTTGCGAAATCTGATGCAAAAATTATATAGCACACGTTACAGAGTCGATATCTCGCTATCGCTCTTGACGACCATAATGTCACCCCGGAGGAACAATTTGGAACACTTTACTCGCGACACACGTTCGCCGCCCGTGGGCCCCGTGCACGTCATGCGTGGCAGGGATGCAATTTATTCTCAGGACTGGCACGAAGGACTATCGGAGAGGAGACACTTTCGAGCTACAAGAGTGGCATTGCGGATTGATAACAGCCAACCAGCCGGTGAGTAATTATTATTTTTAATTCACACAACAATTTCTAAGAAATAAGTTCCAATTAATATAAACTTTTAAAACTTAATACGCGTATATACGTTATAATTTTTGTTTTAGATACAAATTTAATTTAAAGTTTAGCAAATTCAATTCGTGTAAAAAGAAGATGAATAGAATCTTAAAAACGTTAAATATAATGAATTTTACGTGGTTTGAAAATCAAAACTCGTCAATAAAAAAAAAGTAATTTGCTTTTCTTTGACTCTCTCTCGCGATTACATATCTCGCGATGGATAATATCGCGGCGGGTACCGATCAGGTGCTGTTTTATTGCTATCCGACGGCTTGAAAGCTCGCTCGACTAATGGCTCAGACTCACGAGCAGTAATGGCCGGCTGTTGCAAGCTTCGTTACTTCTCGTACCCTCGTCTTCTTGCTCGCCGCCGTTGTTCGATAAGGCGGGACGGGTGGGCCGCGGTGCGATCGCGTCGGACCGGGGATAATCGTTATTATCCGCGGCGAGTGAGACCGACTCTCTCGGACCCCGTCGGCCTTTCCTTTCGAAACGCGCACCCCTACAGGCTACGAGGAACTCTCTTCGTTTACTCTAATTCGCACTCCATCGGTTTCCCTTACGGAACGCGCGCCAAGCAAATCGTGGCACTCGCGGCAGTGTCGTAATTAACGGTCTATAATAACGAATGATAATTTATAGCGACGGCGTGCGGTTATCCGATAAGTTCCGAGTGTGCCGATAACTTAAGTTAGATCTCGATTGCTCGAAGCGACAGCCGTACGCTCCCGTGAACCTGTCTTGTTGCATATCCTTATTTGGATTATGTAATGGTTCGGAGCATGCGACATTTTTGTAATGTACTTCGCAATCGTGTCAATATGTTATTCCATGTGTTAAGCGCAAAATAGATTTTCAAGAGTATACGTCAAGGATTTTCCTGCAGAGACACAAACAATGAAAAGATATAATCATTAATACGTATATCTGAGAAATTCAAATAAAACTATATAATTATACGATATAAATCGTAATAAAATAATTTTTATTGTTGCAATAATAAAAAAATACAAGATATCAATAAAGATTCAAACAATAACATTTCAACAATTACATACAACACAATATTCTGTTATAATTGAGGCGCTAAAACTTACTAGCGCATTTCATTAGCACGTTATATTAATTACGACGTGTTAATTCGCAATATATGTGGAATCGTTTGATTCGCGCGATCTCGAAGTCTCCTTTCACCGTTTTTATGAATATCTATTCAAATAGTCGCCATTATACAAGCGGCTGGATTTCGCCTGCGAGAACTGACTGCCCGGCGGCAACGAAATCCCAGAGGCGCTGTCGAATGTCGAACGCAATATTATAAATCGAGGCCATTCCTTGTCGATGTCCTTGCCCGCTCTCGGTACCGACTGGCGATAGTTTTGCCGCTTTCCGGGAACGGCGATTGTCGGCGAAGGTGCGAAATCGGCACGCAAACTAGGTGCCAGACACTCGGAGCAAGTGAAACGTGGAGAAACGAGCGAGGAAGAAAAAAAAGAAGAATCGTAGGAACAAGGAACATTTACCGAGAACGGCAGCGCGCCGGCGAGGCTGAACGGAAGAAAGGCAGCTTAAACGCCTCGCCTCGTGGTGTGCGATTGCGCTCGGCTTCTCTTACGCGAACCGTTACGGGGAGAGCTCGCGGTAATTATCGTCGTATCCGAGAACCAACAATGCCGCCGACTGTCGAAGCTTATGACCGAGCCTACGAAGCGCGAAGATTAGCCGTCGCCCGCTAAAAAGCGTTCGCCTAGAAACGGTGTTCTTCCGAGCGACGCGACGTGCGAAAGCCGCCGGATAGTTCGAGCAGGCATTTCGCGTTTTCTCGCGAGAAACAGAAAGAGACACACGTCTTTGCTTGAAAACGAAGCGGAATGGCGCGAAACATCTCACTGCTTTGCGCGGAACGAAACGCTCGCCGAGGTGGGTCTTTGTGACCCACGTGCAACGTGTCATTCTTCCAGAATGACACTGTGAGAATTTTGTTTTGTCAGGAACATAAAAGAGAAAAGGGAGTGCTATATTTTTACAGTTTTATTACACAACAACAACGTGTAATTTCTTTCGTGAGATCGAAAAGATCGTAAAACAAACTAAATGCAATTAGTGACACATAATTAAGCAAATTAAAAAAAAGAGAGAGAGAGCGAGAGAAATCACGTAACAAGCGCGTATTGTAATTACATTTGACAAAAACAAATTCATTCACGTTCATATTTCCTTATACTTTCTTACATTGTCCGCCATCGAGACGTGAGTATTAAGAGTCTCGCGTTTCATTATTTTCTCATGCAACCTTTTCATAACAAACGATAAATAAAGAGCGAGGGATAAGACGAGCAACACGCAGGGCTGGCGCGATCTCTCATCGCTCTTGTACACAATTTGCAATTTTAATGCCTGGTCAGAGATCCCTACGCACGCTTCGCGCGAGCGGCTAAGGTACCTTCGATGTGTAAAGATACGTAACTCGATAGGATAATAACGCCGACTGATGCAGTCATGCAAATCAGCATTCAAAAGACACCGGATCCCGTGCTACAAATCTTGCGACGATTGGACAGCACGCGCGCCTCCTCGCGCTGTCTCGATTACGAACATAATGGTAATAAAGTAACTTACATAAATTGCAAAATGTATCTTTTTTTAAATTACAAAATTACAAACATATTTTTACACGCAATATGTAAATAATTATATTTGATAAGTCACAAGATATTTATACGTAAATATCAATATAAAAACAGGTGTGTTTTTTTCCAAATTACTTCAAATTGCACAAAAATATTTCTTTAAAAATATCTTAATATATGATAAATACTAATTAATAATTCATGGACTGCACAAAAGTGTAAAAGTTTACATATTACGTTTGTTTTTTAAGAGAAGATATCGAAACGTCGGGAGTTGAAGATTAACGCAATCATACCGAAAAAAATTTGTGTCCCAGTTCGGAAAGTTTTCTTTTCTTATTTAGCTGTGACAAAGGTACAAAGCGGAGTACATTGAGCAGTTTAAGTTACAAATTCTACGAAATGTACGAGTGACCTAATATCGCGCTCACATGGGTCTCATGTGTCGCTCGTGCCACCACAGCCACAGTAGATTGCGCACGCTTTGCGCACGTAAACTTTTTACCGCTTTTACACTCATAGATTATCATTAGCAAGCTAAACAAGCAGTAAAGACACTTTATATGAGACATTAACGATTCTGAAAACATCTCTTTTCTAAATGAAAAACGTTCGAGTGTGATACATATCCGTGTTATTGTCTTAAAATTTCGAATGCGCGAAGCTCTTCATCGGGCAAATTGTCATTTTTCTCACGACAGAAGTAATTACATTACAATATACACAATCTATCGTTGGATCAACGTCAACGGGATATATATTAGCGAATCTCAAAGGAGACGTTTATTCATCGGTTAATATCGTTCCCGGCCAATTTGTCGCACATACACCCTCCGTGTTTACGAAAGAGAGGAGCTTATATAATATTTGAACACGTGACTCGGCGTGTATGCAACGGGGTCCGAGAGTCACCGCGGACAGGCATGGTTAAGCGATCACGGTATGTTTGTTTTTTTCATCTGGCACGGCGCATAGAGAAAAAGAGAGAGACAAAAAAAAAGAAAGAGGTATGCATGTGTATAAGCTATAAACGCGTACGTACATATAGTGGACGAGTTGCGCCGTTGCAGCCATTTTCTTGCTCATGACGCGACATCACCGTTGGGGATCGGGACTTGTACCACGGGCTTCGATACTGTTACGCCACGACCTGTGTAAAGTAGTCGGTATTATTCCTATACGTACGACAGTAGTTGGCCTATGTTGACATTCCGTGAGGTTACGGCCGGTTCGCTTGCGTACATATATTTTTCGAATTCCTCTACGTGTTGAGTACCGCTTATCCAACTTCTTTTTTCGACATGTCCCCGGCAAATACGGCGCAACGTCGTCGTAGTAATTTGTTTAGTTTTGCGTCAGTAATGATTTATTTTATGCGTTTTTTTATGATGTACACATAAAATAAATCATTTTTAGACAAATGTGTTTGAATCAAATTGCAATGAATCGCGTCGAAATTTTTGTATAAAACAACGGCGTTTGCGTTTATTTCGAATGTAAGCTAGTTTTGAGAAAAGATTGCGCGTAAAATTCCACGTTCGCTCAATCGCGCTCGAATCGAGTATTTGCCGAGGTTTGTTTATAGTATATTCGGTTTACAAACGTTCGGAGGCATAAGCGAAGCAATTGCAAACGGGAGCAAACTCACGCTATCGGGAAGGAACAACGATTCGCAATATTTGACGTGAACATATGGTTGGAAATATATAATATATATGTATATATAATATATATGTATATATATATTGATAACATTCGCGATATAAAACAGTCAACACGAGAACTGCGACTGACGCAGCGTTCGATACGCGAATGCAATAACCGTCGCAGATAATCGAATTGCACGCAGTTATGTTATCGCCAGGTATACTACAGCATTATTCTGGCATCCATGTGCGGCGTAGATCCTTACACACCTTGTGCACACGTGATGTTTATTTTGCTTCACAGTCGTAGGAAAAATATGTAAAATCACAAGTACATCATTTAACAGTGTTTTGCTGTTTTCAAACAATCGAACATTTCTATTATCATATTGTAAATATGTAATAGTTACGTATGGTAGGAAAAAATATTGTTAGAAGACATTATAGATCGTTATTAAAGAAACACTTTATATACACATACAGTTTCTAAATATTGATACATATGATTCTATATATAATTTTTATTTAATTGATATATAAATATATTTTTGTATCTTTATATCTCTAATGTTTGCATTGCACAATAATCTTAAATCCGATTATAAGTCACAGACATCAGTCAAATATGAGGTTCGCGCGATATCGTTCAATGAGCGGCCGAAATAAATAATCGCGTCGTGATCGGCTTGTACTTAAGTGACAAGTCGGTCGGAATTGCGTCTGTGATCAAACTAACTCCGTCGTCATGTTATCTTGGCGACGCATTTTATCGTGATCAAATATTGATGCGTATACGATGAATATGTCGAGTCGAAGAGAAGTGTCAAACATTTTCCATTTTTTTTATCTCTCTGTAAAAATTACACGCTCGTGAACTGTAACATGAGGGATTTCATGCGCCATTGCTATTCATTACGCTTCAATCTCGCGCGAAAAACGCGTAAAAAAGTGTGTTTTCTGCAAAGTTTTCCAAACGCGAGAAAAAGACAATAAAACAAATTAAAATTCAAAACTAAAGTTCTAAAAATCAAAAAGTTTAAAATTAACTTCTGCTATTATCACAATTTTCATACAGCAACTTGTCTTTTGAGCAAGTGAGATAGCAATTTTAATAAAATTTTCTTTACAAACGGATTTCTCAGAAGAATTTTCTAGTAACGCGCGCCTTCATAAGCGGCTTCTGCAATTCACTTGTCTTTCCACTTCGAGATAACGCGTGCGAGATATTTGTTTCATGAACTGCGACGATGAAGTCGCTTGCAGGCTAACTGTAGTACGGATAGTCTCGCGAGGGAAAACGACAACGAGGGGAAAGAAATGCCGCAAGAATGATTGAGAGGATGTATGTTCGCGTAATCGCGTGTACATGGTCGCGCACGAACGTATATATCGGGTGATCTAAGATCGCAATAAAGCGCTCCTTTTGTACATAGTAATCAAGAGCTTAAGTCCGGCGAACGATTGTGTGGCGAGCGCATGAAATAAGATTTATTGAGGCTGGTGGATTAGACCATACATTGTAGTTTGTGCCGCTTGAGACTGATAAATATCGCACAAGGTGCCTCACAGCGATGTAGGAAATCATTAACATCCTCCGAAGGCGATTCTTCTCTTGACACAAATTTCAAGGAATTCAAGATTCCTGTATTTTGTTTTTTTTTAAGTACTACTAAATTACTAGTTAAGTATTAGCAAATTACTAGTCTTCTAAGATTTATTCCCAGCATATCAAAACACATCGATTTTCGATGAACGCATTTCTCTTCTTCAACGGAAATTCAAAATGCAAAATATTTACTTCGCGCACTTGGGATCCTGCGAGTACCTTACGCGGTATTTTACACACCGAGGGGGAGAAAGGAAAGAGGGAAGATTGGCGAACGCAGGAAAGTAATGCGCGATGTCTGACTATACGCGAGGCGATCGTTACCTTGATCACCCTGTATATGCGACGTGCTTTACGCGGTGGATATACGGCGAGCAACCGGCGATAAGGCGCGGCTAAACCCGCCCAATCAGCTATGTTTCACGGTGCTCGCGACATTACCACTTTATATCGGCTATCGTTCTCCATATATATTTGCCGGTTCCACGTGCGTGCACGCCGCGCGTACACATTCTTACGTACGTTGCGCGCGTGTGGGTGCGCGCGCGCGCGCAACACTTTCGCCCGGAATACGTGCGCACGGGTGTGTAAAACGTAAACACCGGAGGGACGCGATATCGGTGCACGGCGTGCCCCCTGCTTTATGGTGTCGCTGATTCCGTTCCGAGAGGTCGAGCTTTACGAGTCAGGAATTTTATTCCCGTCGCGGGGCACCGCGACGATTATTGTCGGCGAACGCGATCGTATTGTTGCGTGTACGAATCGCACGGAAGACGATAGTCGCGAGCGCGTATGCGCAACTATAAATCGAGAGTGGTGATCGGTCCGGCCGTATGTGTTACGTACATTGCATTTGTGCCACACGAATATCGCTTTCAGGACTTATTCTTCTAAAATTTTAAATTTTAGAAACCTGGTCTTAGTTGTTTAACTTCTACACGTGTTTACGTCTGTAAAAAAAGACAGTGGCACAACACACAAATCATACAACTTGTACAATAATCGTACAATTGATAGCGAACAAAGAACGTAGCGCATAAAGCGCAATCTATTCTTAGACGTTTCACGAGAGTTTTCCTTGTAATAGTTGCAAGCGATAAATCTCGTTCGACATTTTTGTTAGACACATCGGGCCGGTACATATATCGGGTACATTTGTCAGTCTCATTAAAGTTCGAATTCCAATTTCGCAACCCCTCTCTCTCGTCGTTTACCCCGCGTTCCCTGCCGCTCCATTAACGGTTCGAGACGTAGAACGGGTGTATGTTGAAATCCCGCGCGCGGTGAGAATAGGTGCCACATGTGACGGAGACAATTGTAAAATGGCTATTGCCTAATCCGACACGTTCTCCGGCCGATTGTACGCCTATGTAGGGGCCACAAGATCGAACCCCGTGTGGGCGATCTCGGCTAGACACCGCTCGGCTAGGCACTTCTCGCGCGAGTTGAGTCAGCGATTCCTGACATAATAGCGATCCTCGTCGACTTCGCGAGTCTCCCTACCGTATCCGTCAACGCGGTAGCAGGGCACCGTTAACTCCGTTTGCAACGCGGTAGCAGCGACAAGATTCACGTGGCCGTGACATAAGGAAGGCACTTCTCTCTGGGATAGAAATTATACTCCACACGTATCTACTAAAATTGGCGCGGAGCCAGTCCGTGAACTGAATTCGAGGTTCAAAGTTCAGATTTTCAAATCTGAAAAATTCCCTCTTTTGTTAAATTAATATATACATGTATATATACACATTGTGTATAAAATTTATATACTTCTAAGTTATGCAATTTAAAAAATATATATACACAAAAAACGGTTAAAGAAACAAGGTAGGAATAAACATAATAAATATAAGATTAATAAAAGTCAAGTGATTAATATTGAATGAATCATAAACGAGATTAATTAAAAAACTTCCGCAATTTGCTGAAAAAATTTACGCAATTAACAACGTTTTATCTTCCGGTGAAATATAATCCAGCTATTATCAATCGGGCGGAATTCTTCGTTCTCGTGCATTATGCACGGTGCAGTAAACCGAGCGAGCACGCGATAGAATTACTTAGAGCCGATTAGAAAAATTCATTCCCGTGCAGGCGACTGGAAGACTCCGCAGAACTTCAGTGATTCGTCGGCATGCACAATAGCCGAGCGCATAACGATCGAGAATGTCGGAGCCAAGTTGGCGGATCATCCGTGGCACTCGTACAATTCGCGGCGTGGGAATGCAATTGGCAATTCAAAATGCCGATATATAGCAACGATATATTGGCACTCCGATAGCGACTCGATAATTTGCTCGACGCTTCTTCCAGGTGAAAAGGTCATAGACGAGCGACTTATGACATTTAGTCGATCTTGTTCTTTTTCTCAAAATGGCGCGTAATTTATAACAAGAAATTTCGCTTTATCTAAAACACTAATTTTACATTTCTAATTTATACATATAAGAAACTAATTATACATGTAAAATATATTAAATATATTAAAAAAAAGATATTAAAAATATGGTAAATGTTAGAACTCGTAAGAAAAACTACTTTGTGAAAAAAATGTTTCGGAGAACGTTCTCGTGAATTTTGACCGTGCTATATCCCGGCGCAAAGATAATCTGCGAGGTCGGACTTCTCGGTATCCTTGCACCTCCGGTGAGCTCGGTAAAGAGCCCCGCGGTGCTTCGAGAAAAAGAGAGAAAAAAAAAGAAAGAGAGAACAAGATGTCGGGAGTTCCCGCGCGATTTATCCGCGCCCCCTTTACGAAATTCCCAGAGATAAGAACCACGAGGTATCAAGACACGTACCACACGTGTCGGATGAACGACGCGCCAGAGAAGTAATCTGCGAATGCATACGCGCACGTTGCGAGTGCGTGCGTGCGTGCGTGTATGCATGGCGGAGAGAGCCATACGCACCGCGGGCGCAGATAAGGACAGAAGTGGCGGCAATTACCGATGGCACGAGAGAGACGGCCATATTCATCATCCGAGGTCATTTGAATACCGAGAGAAGAACGAGACGAGACGATAAGAGAAGGCGGGCGGGAAGTAAGAGAGAAGGTGGGAGAGAACCGTAGGCTCCGAGAAGATAGAAACGAGACGGAGTAATACGAAGCGGGAGAAGGAAGATTCCTTCTACACACACGAGTTGTCCGACATCGAGCAAGACTCTCGAGAGAACAGAGAGAGAAAGGTAATGCATCGGTCCGGCGGAGACGCAAGAGCGAACGAGGAGGAGGGAAGAAACCGGTTACAGAAGAAGTAAACACGCGAAGGTGATGTTACCCTCCCGTTCCTCTCTTCGTCACTACAAAAGTGCCGAGAGTCTTCGAGTATCTGGACTGTGACGTTCCTGAAAAGTCAGCTGCTGCGACCGGCCAGAACATGGCGGACGCGGTGTGGCACGCGCGATCTAAGCGCTATACGCATCACGGGGTTGTTCACCTGTCCCGATGCTCGACGGTGTCGAGAGTTTTCGAAGAGGCCCAAAATAGAGAAGACATAAAATTAATAAATGACTACATGTGTTTACACAAATTATACTAGTTTCAAAACTAATATAGACAATGTAAACAAATGTTGAGCAAGCAAGTTACTCTTTGGAATCAGAAATTTTAGACTTTCTCGTTTGTGCACCTAAAGTGCTCTTGTATTTATCGTGAAGGCCTGTTTTTGCGCCTTTAATCAGGTTAAATCTCTGCACGCAGGAGTAATTAATTCGTGAAAAAGAACTGCCATGAAATCGCGATTCCGCCGATTGGATATGCCACCTTGTTGATAGTGACGAATAAAAGTTACCGTTTCGCAGGACGATTCTGCTGACAGACCGCGGTGATTGCGTCTCGACTCTTGTCCGGACTAATGCCCAAAAAATTTCGGAACCCGGTTCGCTTTTTCGACGTAGCACGTCGATCGAAAGTAGCTCCCTCGCTGACTTTAAAGCCGCGCGGGTTTTGCAGCAAAAAGCCGCTCCTCGTGATGCCGTGTCGTATGTCCGAGCATGTGTCAAGAAATTGGCTTGATGCCGCACAAAAAAAAAAGAAGATCGATAGCGAGGAAGCGGTTTCGCCAACCTTTCGCGTGCAAGATAACGTTAAATGCCTCCTTAAATGTCTTTATTTTATTTTGAAAAAAAAGTTTACACACGTGTGTGGCGACAACAACTTTGAATTACTTCTAACAGACACTAGAAATATTTGTTAGTGAACGTTAAGTAACGCGAATTTTTGAGAAAAGAAAATTACTTTTTTCACAACTCACTGGTAATTTAATGGAGCAGTCTTATTCATAGATATATCATTATCGATGAAATCTTATGTGAGCATGTGGTACATATTTGTACAAAGCGGCTTTGCCAGAGATATCAACGCGAAAACATTCCGAAATGTGCTGTTACTGATTTCAGAGGAAGCAGTCGGCTCGGAATCTGCTAGGCTAAGCCAGGCGCCACCGACTTGTTCCAAGTTAACAAGAAACTTTTCTGTTTCGCGATAATGTCAAGATCTTTCGCGCGGAACGCAAATGTTCTCTTGTAACTTCTGTAAAATGCGCATCGCGGCGGTCTGCTATAAAATAGCGCACATTCCTAAGCGCGTACGCCTCTGATATTCAGACTTACGAGCGTGTAAATTCAGTGCCAATTAAGCGTTCATTGATCCTCTCTCTCTCTTTCTTTCTCTCTGTCCGTCGATTTATTAGGTGCGATATCGGGATCTCTCGATACGGAAAACGCCTCTCGGCCCCGACCATAAACAGAGTCTCTCGACAAATATTGACGCTGCAGAAATCACATAACACTCATTAGGGTCTTTATTCAGACAAGAAAAATACGTTTCTCTTTTAAGGGTGCTTTTCAGGCATCTTGCGCCGGTCGTGCTTTGTGAAAATAGGCGCCGATAAGCTTCTCGATGTTTACGTATCGCTTCCTTTCCGCAAATATTGGTCATTCGTGGGACGTGTCGTAGGAGGCGTACGTCGATAGAGGGGAAACGACCGGAAAGATTCCGCCAAGTTCCATGCTATTAACTATTCCGTTGACTATCTGTGTATTAGAAGACACATTGAACCGTGTTTCTCTATCTCTTTCTTCCCTCTTTTTCTCGATCGCGTGCAGAAACTTGCTGCACGTATTGCATTGAAGAGATATTAATCAAATATTGTGTATGCTTTAAACAGGTTTTTTATTTGTTTAAATTATTCTTAAGATAAACTTAAACATTAGTCAAACTTCGCAGGAGGAATAGGCAAAATTTAACAGACATGTTTTTGAGATTGAAAATTATTAAATTTGTTTGTTTCTTCTATTTAAATATTTGAGATTCCTAAGGATAATGCGAGTTACATTTCGATCTTCGAAGATAAAATTGATTTTATTTCGGCAAAAGAAAATTCTTCTCCTCCTTATTCTATAATGTATGTTATCTTCACGTTCGTAACGGCGAACAATGTCCGCTGCCGACTTCGCGAAGTACAGCAGACAAAGGGTGTTTGTAGCCGTCGAGTGAAGAACAAGAAGACTAGTAGTGACGCGGAAAGGAGCAGAGGCATGGAGAGGCGAGCGGGCATAAGAAAGACGAGAAGAAGGCAATGCATCGCGTTATCCTCGCGGCGCATCGTTTGCACGAATCTGCAGCCAGGTCGACGGTTATTCAGTCGTAAGCCTGTAATTCACGGATGTACATGTGTGCGAGAGATTCATTATTTCAGGAGCCTCACGCAAAGAAAGAGAGGGAAGGGAAACGACTCGCCCTTCTTTTTTTTTTTTCATCTATATCTCAATGTCCAAATGGACCAAAACTTAAAAATGTTATTTTCGGGATTATTGTCAGCGAGTTCTCGGAAGAAAAATTCGCCAGAAAGCATTTCGATCGCAACGAGATTTACGAGTACTCGATACTTCGAAATTATGTAATCGTCTGAAAAATGATACCGAGTACATTTCCAAACATTTGTAAATAGTTCCTGTCTCTGCATTAATTGTAATGCAATAAGACGTTGTCCCGTAAAATCCTGAGAGTTTTTTTGCATATCGTCCTAAGAACGATATGGCACAAATTCCAGGTTCTTCATAGTGATACAAGGACTTTTTTCGAACGTGCGGTGCCCCGCAGGTAGCGGCGCCACTGCTCTCTGAACCGGTATTCTCTTCTGGGCAGTATTTTAGTCGCTCTATGCCCATGGTGTGCCCAGCGCACCTAAGTCCCATGGGGAGGGGGGAGGAGTTACCTGCATCAACAGCGGGAGAGCCGCGGTGCGAGATGCCTTGAGGGCACTTTTGCCACTCTACGTGTTCTCGTGCCACGGCTCTCGTGGCTCAACAATGGATCAGCATGAGAGATACACCGCGGACTGGATCCATAAGGATCGCGAGTAGGTATAAGTTCTATCTGCCGCTCTTGAAACAAAGCGCCAATCGATACGCTCCTTGATTCGTTTCCCTTGTTCGGTCGCACCTAAAGAGTCACGATTTTGTACGGACATTGTAAAGTTGAGAAAAATGAGATTTAAATATTTTTTATATATATAGTTTACTATATATATTTAATTTATTGAACAATTAGAATTTTATTACACAATTAGAATTTACATAATTAGATTTAGACAATTTCATTTAGAGAATTTCAATTATAAGTTTGTTTACGTCTAAATTCTGATTTATTTTTTGAATGTTTACATTGCACAATCGACAGTTTAACACAACATTCGCGATTCCTTTCGGCGAGAACTATCATTATTCGAAGTCCTAAATAACAGCAATCGCGTCACTTTTATCTGATTCACGCACGACGCGAAATTCTTCGCGGTTGTAATAGGAATGCGAGGTTCCAGCATTCCTGCGTTGAACGCGCACTTCACAGAACACTTTGCGAAATAATACCGCGGCCGGTCCATAAATCGCACGTCGAAGCGTGAACCGAAGATACGAACCCAAGTCCATTTTATTTGACGTTTGGACAATCGGCGCACAAATACATATTTCTTCTGCCGTGGAAATCATTTTTTCGAAATCTTCCCGAAGCGATTTTCACAGCAGGGAACACTCAAAATTCCATTAATTTCAACTTTCGGTGCTTTTCTATACAAAGAAAGACCGACTTCTTCAGTAACTAAAAAAATACCTTTTCTTCTTCGTTTCGAGCTATCGTTTTCATATTTTGTTATGCTTGTTAGCAAAGCAGGTATCTTTTTAAGGCAGGTATCTTTCTAAATATCATGAGGATAATAGACATGAAAAGAATAGTATTAGTATGACGATTTTTATTATTGAGTTCTTATGTAATTATAAACAGATTTGTTTATACAAATTATAATGAAGTTTTCACGTGTATATTTGCAATCAAACTCTCAATTTTTTAGAAGCTTCCGCGAAGTCTATTTTTGTAACGTTTTCTTTCTCGTTATTTAAATGGTGAAAAAGATATACATTTAATTTTTAAATATCTCGTTTTCATCGCCTTGCACCATGCGCGATTCTTACGACGTAGCACGGAGATGCGCACGAGTGTGGCTGTGTTTAATCAGCCAGGTAAACCTTCAACAGAAATGCCGCGACATCGTTAAACAGTGAGCAAAGTGATTCCTCGAAAGGGTTTCGTCGTAAAAAGACGTAACGTGTGGAAGAGCGAGAAGGCATCGGTTATAAACGAAAGAATGCATAATCACGAACGAAGACGGACTATGTGACAAAATGGAAGATGATGAAATGACTACTTACTAGAATAAGAAAAAACATAATATTTTTATTTGTGTTTTTATGATAAAAAAAAAAGCATCTTCTTATTTCCTAGCTTAGAACATAACTAAGAAATATGGAGATCTTCTTCTATATATGTAATCTTTTTATTACAATCCCTACAGAGTTTCTAAATAGGTTCTAACTGTATTTCTCACCGATCGTAGCTATTACAATTCGAAACCATGCTGCTTAGCTAGTGGGATTATTGGATTTCTTCTAAAGAAAAAATTTAGCTTTTTCTTGACCAAAATTGTAAAGTCATTGTTCCTAGATTGTTGGCAGAGCCAACGTTTTAGCGAAAAAATGCGGTCGGCAAGTATTAAACAGTATCGTGCGGGGGATATAAACGAGCCACTCAAGGGAACAATGGCAGTGTCTCGTCGGCAAGGCGCCAAGGGTGCAACGAGATGGCTGCTCTCTCTCGTGCACCCATAGCATTACAAAGCTATCGAAAGGGTCCACGGTCAGGCACCTGCTGGAAATCAGCATCCCTTACAGTGGATCAAATTGGGATCTGTCGGACGGTCGACCTATGGGTATTTGATCTCTCGCAAACAGTTAAATTTACACGATTGTGTGTTGCTCGTCTCGTTCATTATTTACACACAAGAGAGATAATTTTGAAAGATACAAAAGAACGTACATTAGATATTTTGTGAGAAGATTTTTCTTCGAGTATCAAATTTTTGCGTTATCTATTTTTATGTTATCTATTTTTATGTAAAAACTGTGCGTAGTTCAATGATACAAATTCGAAAAAATCGTACTCTTGCAAGAAGTTATTCTAACATTTGTTGAGTATATAATTTCCGACGCGTTTTCGTGTGTAAAAAAACTTTACAAGACGTTTGAGGAAATCGATAAATGTATTGCACAGGTTTTGCTCTTTCGTGGAATATCTCGGTGAGAGCGTACTTATGATAAAACAAGCGTGCACATCGTGCAAAGGGCAAACGGTCTCGTCGTATTCTTCATGCCGCTGCAATTTTTGAACTGCAGCAACGAGAGAGTTTCTTCCTCGAAGCAACTTCTCGAGAATGGATCCTTCTTGGAAACCGAACACGATGCATTTTCACGCCTGTCTAACGTGGCTTTTACGTAACTCGATTATACAGATTCCTGCCAGTCCACCTATCGCGGTATTCGATTAGATACACCGCAGCTATGGTCGCTTGTAATTTGTTCGCTCGGAACTCATTTTTGTCCTAATTATTATTGCTCGCAAACGCTTTAATATTATGTGAAAGCAACGACAATTATTCTAATATTGCACATGAGTCCATTTTATTTTTAAAACTGGATTAAATTCCTTATTCACGTATATATTTTCTTTTGTCAAGCGATTGTTGATTTCATAGACTACAATATTGCATTGTGATATGTTTTTAATGAATGAAAAATAATTAAGGATAAGATTTATCCTATCCCTGATCTGTAGAATTTCTCTATCTGATTGATTTAACTTTACTTGAAGCCACTTACCAGCAAATTAAACACTTCCTTCGCGGAAGCCAACATTCGCACCTTCAACCCTCCGTTTCTCTTTTCGTTCTCGCATCTTCTCAGGCAGAACACATGTTTTTTTTTTTTTTTCTGGTCCAGATGCATCGCACGCAACCCCTCAGGTGGATCTACGAGAAGGGTCTTGTGTGCGCGGCATCTCGCACGAATGTATCCTACACCTACTACGGCGAGTCAGAAGCTCCGGCGATGCGCTTCGGTGTGCGTGCGTACGTGTGTGTATACCTGCGCTTTGTACCTGGCTAGAAGAGAGCAAAGTAGGGGAAACCGAGCGTTTCTCTACGAGGTAAGACGAAGAAGCGACGGTAGAGGTGTGAGAAGGACGATGGTGGGAAGTTGGACGAAGGTGAAGGTGCGGGGAAGTTAGGTAGTTGTCTTCTGCTCTGCGGCGTTCTAAGGGAACGACGTAGTGGGGCGAGGGGACCAAGGAAGCCCCCGACTGCGGCGAAGGTGCTCGGGCCCTGCCGAGTCGATGATGATGACGACGGCAGTGGTGGGCACCGATTGTGGTAGTGGTGGTACTCTCTAAGGTGGAAAGGGAGAAAGAGAGGACGAGGTGCAGGAGACGCGAAGAGAGAGTCCTGCCCGGCGTGGACCTGTGCGTCGTTGCATGGCCGACCTGGAGACTCGCTCTCCGCAAGGTGAGACGCGCGGACCGAGAAGAGGAGGTCTCCAAGGATCGGCAGGAATTCTCGTGAAAGCCGACTCTTCCTCTTTCGCATGCCCGTGATCGCGCGCGTCTGTGTGCTCTCCTTGCCGTCTGTCTCTCTTTTTCGGTTTTTTCACTCTCCCTCTTATCCTCTATCTCGCTCTTGTTATTCTGCGATGACTCTAGTTTTTTTCCGCGTGTGACGAAGGAAATTGAGTGAGTGATTCGTGTTTTCTGTCGCGAGGAAATGTTCCTGTGACTCTCGACGTGAGATCCCGCTTGGTCAGTGTCCCAGATTGGTTCGGACATTGACAAATATCGTCAATCAGTGAGAAACAAATTGCTCTCGCTTGGACACAGTTTCAATCGCGCGGTGCTTTATCTGCGGAAGATTACGAAAAGAAAACCGTTGTGAGACTTTCGAAAAAAACATCTCAACCTACATCTTTGTGGTAGCGATGTCAGAGCGCAAAATGTGACGCCCGACACGTTCGATAGTGATAAAGTGTGCTCACGCGTGCAGCTTCTCTTATCGAGCGCTTGCGACCGATCTCGGTTTCATCTGCAGCGCGCGTATTTGTCAGTAAGAGTCTGTTACGCTTATATGAAATCAAGGCGTTTGATAACCGCGTTCGCTCGCGTTTTGCGAGATCAATCGGACTTGCTGTCAGTAAACTTTTCGAACCGGTACGGCTTTCGAGGATGAACACAGTGCTCGCGTTTTTCCAATGACATTAAATCGACGATAAAAATTCGAATAACTTTGGTGCACGTAAGTGCAAACATATAAATTGCCCAGACTCGAAAGACTCGTCACGATAGTAAAAATTAGTTGAAGTTCCTTTTCGAATTTCTGTCAAAACAGTGCAATCTTGTTGTTCAGGATTTCGTTCAGGATTTACGTACTTCGCGGAGTCAAACGGGAATGTCGTCGCGCTTGAGGTGAGTAAAGCATCAAGTTCACGTGGATTTGTGTGGAACTTCGCGTTGTCACATCTGCCATCTTTGCGCGCCAAATTTGATAAAAGTTTTGAGCACGTAAATGTGATTTCGGTGCGACAACTATTCGTGACATCGGTTTACGACACTTGGCGTGAGTTTATCTTGCGCACATATTTACTATAAACGATAAGATTTTTTTCTGTGAGCATGAAAATATATGTATATTTAACTGAAGAGCAGCTCTCTCTTATCGGGGATATTTTTATCGCGAGTGATTTCATTAGTTCAATTTATCTTTTTGCGTTTTGGAGTTTTCAATTTACGTCGCCACGTGTTTTACATGCTAGGAATGTGAAAAGTCTCGTAAGTGGACTGTACACACCTATCTTTTTTGCGACAAACTGCATCTGTCATCGCACAGTTTGTTTTCGAAAGTACACGCAAAATTACTCCGGTTTTTCTCGACGACTCGCTCGGCGAAAGTTCCTGAAGAAACTCCGAGCGAATAAGCTGCAACCATCTCTGTTGTCGACACATCGACGTTTCTTGCATATTTTCGATAGACAACATCGTATACTTTTGCGTATCTCGAGCTAATGACAGTTGCGTTCTTTTCTCGAGATGAAGTAACTTTCGCTTGTCTGGATGTGTAAAAATGTGAAAACATAGTTATTCAAGTTTTGTGACAATAATACCTCTTATTTCGTATTACACGATTTTTGTATATTTTCAAGTTACTGAGACAATACAAATACGCACTAAGATAAAACTTATTTGTAGACATGAGGAATATTCACGATAAAAAAGATATTATTATTCTGCCTTGTAAAATGTGCTTCTCACAATCTAAAGATTAGATGATTGATAATATTGATATACAATAATAACTACAATAATAGCACCGAACAGTTTTGTAATGTGATACTCGACGAAACGCTGAATTATCAAAGTATTACATAACGGAGTTTGCAAAATATTAAATAAAATTTGTAATTCTCGCGCGCGGATAGAAAATTTACAGATTTTCCTTCGATTGAGACTGGTTCTCAGTACTCTAGTGATTACTGGAGAATTTCTTCTAAGAGAGTAATTGAAGTAGTGTTCTTGAGAGCGTAGTCATTCGTAGATACGTAACTCAGATCTCTCTCTCTCTCTCTCTTCGTCACTTTTGAAAATGAAAGTTCACGCGGGGCCTGCGAGCACGAGGAGAGGTACGGGTCTGGAATTTCTTCCTCGGGCCTCCCGGGGCCCATTGCGGCCTAATGTTTGCAGAATCGTTAGTATTTTCCGGAGACTTGAACGCCGGGCTAAGAAGCTTGCGTTGGCGGCAGACGCCCGTTTGGAAAACATCGACTAGTGAGCATGTGACATCTGCTAGCGGACTATTAGGTATCTTTCAAGTCTCTAGGTCCTCTTCTCCTTCTCTCTCTCTCTTTCTCTTTTCCTTTTTCTCTTTCTTGTACGAGAGCAGACTTTTCTTTTTTTTCCCTTCTGACGCGCGCTTTCCAGCTGATCGGCATCAAAAGCCGGCTCGTCGCGCTGATTTGAGCAACGCATTTTTCACGGTCTCTCCAACAAATTCTTTAAGTTATATGCTCGGGCTGAGAATCATTTGAAAAGTGCGCCATGGGAAACTAAAATGCACAACAAAGGAAAACGTGCATAAGTTTTTTTTTTTCAATAAAATGTGAGGAATATGTTTTTTCGTACATATCGCAATCCTGAAATAATAATTCAATATTTTTTTTTAGAGAAAGTACTCCAAATCGTACCGTAGATATATTGACAGTTACATTTTAATTTATTGATCAATTAATCACCTTCTTATTCTAATCAAGCAAAACTGCGACAATTACGCAACGTTTATTATAACAATGACGTCTTCTAGTTTGTCGCGTATCATGACGGGAGACGTTGTACGCCACTTTTGGGATGTTGTCTTTATGGTTATGTGTGTGTACATATTGACACGCTGGTTTAAGACCCACAAAACCCGCTTGGCGTTCCTGCGCGCGCGCGACTCACTCGAAAAATGTATTCCAACTCGAGTAGAGAAACTCGCGCCTTCTTTAAAACAGAGAGTATAGCATAAATTCCTGTGAGAGAGCTGGCTGCCTGTTTTGGAAGTATAAAAAGGGGCGCTGTGAATGTCATTGGAATAGCATCAAAATCTCATTAAAATAAAACCGAAAATCACGCAGAAGATTAGTATGAACATGATTTTCGTTTCAGAAAAAGAAACGAGATTATGTCACAATCTTAACGTCAAAATTAATTCTCTTTGAAAATTGTTGAAATAACACGACAGAATACGCGTTTTGATTGCAATTATTATAAAAAAAAAAAATCACGTCACGATCGCAATTACAACGTGAACTTATTAAATTGTTCGTGACGTTTTCTTTTAAAGCCACGGACTCGTTGATCGGATCGATGACGCAGGTGCATAAATAACTTATGTAAGATCTTCGCGCGCTCTTCTGCCTCTGATGCTCTATCATTCTTGTTTATCGTTTTAGTTGCAAGGTGATTATCGCAGCAGCAACAAAAAAGATCTTCGCAAACTTTACGAATGAGAACAATTCGCGGCGGTGATAAATAACTTTACGCAGCGCGTAAACAACTTCCATCCATATTGAGCTCCGCGCAATTTGTCACTACGACCGGTATCGAACAAATATCAACCGTAAGCGCAAAATACTACCGTGCACGCGAACGCCCAATTCACTTTAAATATCGCGTCTTATATCTCAATGACACGTGACACGCTTTGTAATGAGTGCCGAAGTGCCCTCGGGCAACGCGATAAAAAATTTCGCAATCCATTTTATGCGCCGATCGATTGAACGATTTGAATCGCGACTGAGTGAAGAAAACCCGCGGCTGCTATCGTAACACAAAGTAGTAACGCGATTTCATTAACATTCGGTATAAGATTATTTTTAACTCAATAAATTCCGAAAATTATGCAACTTGTCGGATACAAGAAAAATTTAATCTTGGTAGTTTTGTGTTGCTCTCTCGGAGCGATACAATACGTTTGGACAAAGTCGAGAGCGTGGCTTTTGGAGCATCCCTGAATGGCCTTGCGAATGCGCGACCGTGAATTCTTCCTCATGAGGAGCTCTTTAAGGGCAGACCCTTATAACCCATCTTAGTTAGAGGGTATTGACGCCGGACCCGTGTTTTTTCTGAACTGCCCACCTGCTCCGATGCAGCTCCGAGAAAAAAAAAGAATACACGAGATGTGTGCTGACGTTTACAACACACAAGCGAATACAATGCACGCGCACTCGATAAAGCTAAGAATTTCCTGCCACAAAAGATTTTGATTTTATATTACATTGTAATATAAAATCAAAACGTCATTGCAGAGCTGCGACTTTTTAGATTTATCGATTGTTTCTATTATTGTGATAAGAATTTCTGTGTAATTATAACAATATATGTGTACGTGTGTTTTTTGAACAATATTTATCGTCAAGTTTTATATAATATTTACCAAATAATGACACACTAAAACTTTGCCTACGTGTTGCTTTGAAAAACAAGTAGATTTCACGAGTGACATAACAAGAATTTTTGTAGCTATTGCATTATACGGTCGCATAGAAAGCGTAAGCAGTGAAGTGTACGATAAGTAAGTCAACACGCATACGGTCACTAAACCTTTCATTTCAAACAACAAAAGCCGAAGCAGTTTTTTCAATTAACATTAACCCCTTGCCTCGCGATTTAATTTGTGATTGCGTGTAGCGTAGTCGTCGACAAAGTCGCTTGGGACCGACAATAATATCTGACCGTACACGTTCGATCTTCTCTTGCCGATCGCGTGCTAAAGCTAACGGGATGTATCGTAATAAAAAGCTACATTAATTCTTTTATAAAACGCAAAAAATGTGATTAAGAAACTGAGAATAGAGTATCGTATCATGAGTCTCGATATTATGAAGCAAGGTGTTAAACGTGATTTTATGCTTGCAAGATACGTTGCAACATACCGCGATAATAGCGAACGATTGCTATCCTAAAAACGTCGTCGATAATTTCTCGGCTTGACAAGAAGCACAGATTCATGTTCGCAGGTGTTACTAATAACGTAATTAGTCGCGGTGATTGTTTTTTTTTTTTTTTTTTTTTTAATATAAGCCGTTTATAAATGTCGCGTATCTCTGCGCTTCGCGCTGTCTTCCGCGGAAAGTAGCGAAGAGCGCGCGAAGAAAACGTTCGTTCGTGAAAGGCGCAGCGTTGGCCAATATATCGATAATCATCTGCCTGTAATAGATGGCTCGTCCCGGCTTAGATAGTGCCCGCGCAAGACGTTGAACTATTCAGCCGCAGCATCCAACAAAGAGGGGGAGAGAAAGAGCGCTGTGATTCACATAACCACTTCGCTTGCGCGAGGTAAAATCTCAAGAAACGCTCGATGCCTCGACGGTAATTATAATCCCGATGCGATGCCTCCGGTATGCGCTGCTGTACGGAACGGCACATACACCGGCTTCTCTTCAAGGACGTGAAATGGAATCGCCATTCAAGCTATTTCCATCAGCGAATTTTTAGTGAATGTTTGCGTGGAACGGCAATGTTATGTTCGCTCGATATTTGCTTCTCTGTGACTCTTCGATTGTTCGACTACAGATCCATTTCGAAGAGAGAGAGAGAGAGAGAGAGAGAGAGAGAGAGCGGTGGTAATTGGCGCGAGAAATCTTGCAACAAAGTTCTTTATTCTTGTCGCGTAATATTGTTGAATAACAAGAGCTATATCGTTAAAAAAAAAAAATAATCAATTTTACTTGAATGACTTTTTACATCAGGCAATAATATTAGTACCGATAGGAGTCAATTTTACCGCAGTTTGTGAAATTTTTTTTTAAGAGTATGTTGAACCCCACTAATACTCGCTATTAGTATTACTAATGTAACGCTCATTGCGCCGGCACTGTATAATTTAGCGGAGCGCGAATTCGCTACAATTGCATAATATAAACCGTAATCAGCGCGATAAGCACACGTCTCTGTCCTTTTTGCAATTCGTCGAATCATCGCCGCGTAGTAATGTAGCACACGATCATTAACGCGCGTACACGCTTTTCACGTCTCGATCGGGAGATGATTACAGGAATCATACTCCATTTGCAGCTACGTGATAGCGTATTTCACCTATCGTTAAGACAAACACCGGGTGACAAGGGCCGCTCGATTGTTATCATTGTCGGCGATCGTGATTATCCATTATTTTCGACGACGTATCGCGCGGTAACAACAGACGTGTGCGCGTATAATCGCACGTCTCTATAATAGTCTCGATAGAGACGGTCGATTGCACATCTCAGAAGATGCTGGAAGGACCCGAGGAAGAGAGAAAGGCGAGAAAACTGACGTCACCGTCAGGAATGAGGTTAAACCGATGCTTGAAGTCACCGGCTAAATCGCGCGTCGCTACGGAGCGCACAAACTCTCGGCGCGGAATAACAAGAGAATCCTGAAAGGATTCTGCGCGAGAGATTCTATAGAATTTCTTCGCGAGCGTTCCGGGATTTTCCGCGCGCACACACACACACACACGAACGAAGATTGTAAGTACGCGATTGCATCACGAACAACTCGCGGCCTCTCGATCTTCTGCCTCTCGCGCGCTCCTGCACGCTCGATTGCCCGTTTTCCCCTTTCGCTCTATCTTCTCGAGATCGCAATACATCGCGGATTTCGTAAATTATTAACTTCTGCGAACGCCGCTCTTTCTCGTCGGGAGATATTCATCGGCTATTCGCGGCGCGCTACGCAATGCGATAAGAGGATTTTCAACCGATTGTTCGACGATCGCTCGCACGATAACTGCGTACATGATTTCCATAACTCACAACTATTAAATATGGATCACAAACCGTTTTATTGCGATCCAAGAGGAAACGTCACTCGTTCGCGATGTCTTTTCGATCGCGATTCGATCGCAGACACAAATTCCTGGGTTTAGCTAACATCGCGACGAGGACCAACGATTGAGCTCGTCTCGAGCTTCGTTCTCTCGCGCATGAAAACTGGAGCTACCTCTTTCGCAATTGCTGTCGACGGTTTTACCCCGACGTTGCTATCTCAATGTGGCATCCGTGGCACAGTCTTTGTCTTTAGCCGGGGCACGACTTCGGAGCGGTGTAATATGCGCAGGGCCTCGAAGAAGACCCCGGGTCGGTAGGCACTATTCACCAATACGAATTTAGCGGTGTGGTATCCCGGGGTATACGATACGTCCGACACGAGTTTCTCAGCCGGAGCTCCGCTCTATCTGCGAGAGATCTCCGGTCGTAAGGACGAGCTCGTGCTGACCTCGAGGGCTGGAGATTACGAGGGCTCGGCCGCGCACGGCTAGAATTCAACCTCCGCCGAGACACGCACACGGTGTGTGTGTGTATATATATAAAACACACCGCGCGCGTATTTCCACCTTGAGCGGATTGCTGTTGTAGACACGCATCCGAGAGGGCAACCGACTGCAACCGTGGAATTCCAGGATCGCATTATTCTTCTGCGTGTCTTTTTCCGCGAAGCGCGAGAGACAAAGAAACGCGTCATTGGCGTTTCTCTCTCTGGTGTCCGCGAGATTTTCTTGCTTGTTCGATGATTGACGGGAACGCGAAGGATTTTTCGCGATTCGCTATCTTTTCGCCTATCACGGACGTTGTAAGATACCTCGTGTGCATCGTCTGACGGAGTGATAAAAAAGAAATCGCCCTTTAAATTATACTCACCCGTGTGCGAAAGAAGAAGAAAGTGCATTAAATTCGCGCTTGCAATGAAAAAAAAATTATCTTCCTCTGATCAATGAAATCTGCACGTTTCGCGAGAGTTTGACGCTCGACAACAACCTTGCAATTGCGTTTTCTGCGATATACTTACACGGCGCGGTATCGGGAATACACGCGATTTCGTGACGCGATCGGCCCATGGCCAATCATCTTTCCGCCGAAGGATTGATTTCTTTCTCGTGCACCTGTCGAAGCTCCTCCTCGAAGATCCTTCGCTCTTTTTCTCTTCGATCGTGCGCGCTGCGCGCACACATACACACACGTATGCGCGCGCGTATCACGTGGGCCGCGCGAAATGAAAGGCGAACCGAAAGGCCGGCGGGTAGGTAGATATATGCCCGCCTAGAAAATTATCCAGGCATTGATCGGTCTACAATTACGTTCGATTATGCCGCGATGGTTTTTACAATCGCATCGTGAGCTTCGGGCCTACGTGCCAGATTCCGTCTAGTTCGTACGTACGAATAAGGCGCGGAATAAAGTGAAGGAGAGAAGACCGGAGCGCGAGCTCCTTTTCTGTTGCGGCGGGGAGAAAAGAAGGCGCGAAGTAAATATACGCGCGTATGCCTCGACGTTTGCCTCACTTTCGATGAACGCACGAGATTTCCGTGCAAACGACCGGTTATCGATCAATGATTTCGAGCGACATTAATGGTGTCGTTCGGGCCATTCGTTGCAATTATTTCCATGCGGCGGTGAATACATTAGCGCGGATATTACTTAACGTTATAGGGTTTACATCATCGACTCGTGCGGCTCGTGGATAATAATTACCCGGTCTTAATGAAAGTGTTATACATGGCGATCGCCTTCGAGAAAACCAATGCGCGCGAGTGAACGTAGCTATGCAGCCCGGATCGCTAAGAACAATCGCGTATTATAGATTCGCGTTACCAGAGAAACTTGTGTTTGACGGAAGAAACACGTTTTCGCTCCACTCTTTCGTTGCGCCTTCCAGTAGCATTCCTTCCAGCTTTTATTCGTGCCATTTCGCGTTACAGATTTAGCACACACGGGGCGCCCCATTAACGTAAATACGTTCCTGCAAAACCAGTTCGCGTTCTGGATGCTTAAAAGCCGGACGATTGATCGTCGACGTAAACGTCGCAAAACGGTCGCTTACATCAGCACGCGCTGCTGTGTCGCACCGAGAGTGAACTCCTTTAAGACGCGGACTAGGCTGTAGATGGCCAATCAAGGCAACGCGTGCTGTTCAATGGCCGGCAAATATATCCTTATGGCGGCACGTGGACGTTAGCGCGCATAAATTAACGGTGTTCTAACGTAATAAAATAATTTCAGGGAAAACTACTTTTTTTCACTAGCGATATGAGGAAATACAACATTAAACATTAATGAAATGCCGTGCGTGTCATATTATTTTATTGCAGTTAATATTCATTTCTTTAAAAACTCGACAGTTTTACTTATCCACGCGTTCCATCTTATCGAGAGATCAATCGAGACCTAATTATTTACATTAGAGCTAAGAGTTTTCTCGCTAGAAAAGTGTCCGTGAGCCTTCAACAAACAGTTACTGGATTGTATTTACTCAGTTGTGCGCGCCTCCGCGAACACAATAGCGATCTTGTATGTAAACCGAACTCGGACGAGTACTTGACGGTATGTGTTCGCGCTTCGCGCGATACTCCCGTACACGAGACGCGCGCACACATGCGATTTCGCGCGCGAGTTACGCGCTCCGGTTCTCTTCGAGCCTGTCCGCCTGTCGTCTACACGGTGTCCAGATATGGCAGCCGGACTGTCGTCTATCCTGCCTCGGGCCGAGAGTCCTTGACGCCCACCCTGTGTACACGGTGTGTCTCGCGCGACGTGTGTCCCACGACGCCACGAAGATCCCCAACCACCGCCGTCGTGAGGACATCCTGCATGCGCGCGTTCATTGTACGCGGGAGAAGTCCTCGCGGCGCCTTGCATAATTGAGCGAGGCTTTTCACCCTCCGCCAGCCTGTCTCCGACAGACCGCGCTGGACCTCTATTGTGTCCGGGTTTTTCGTCTTCCCGACTTGAGAGACACAGCCGGTGGGAGCGAAGGTCGTCGGCTCGCACCGGAAGTAACGGGTGCTTTTGCACTCGGCCGTATCGATCGGTCGTCTGCGCGATTGACTGGATACATTCACGGGAGGGGTTGAAAGTCGCAGAGAAGTCGTGTACTGATGTTCGACATTGACTGTATTTATAATCAGTAAAAATCTCTTGCGTTGAAATTCTTCATTTAGACAAAATATTGACATTGTAACGATAGAGATTTTGCAGAAACGAGTATTTTGCAACTTGAGAAGAAATGTTGTACTTGAAATTTTTAACATTAAGTTCGAAGTTAATTGCATAGAAATGTTTAGTAGATGTAATTACAATTTAGAGATATTTATATTTATTCAGACAATTTTTTTGCGACATGTGTACATTGATGTCTCGATAAGAAGTTGAAAAAAAAAAACATTATCGTCGGTCTCAGCGATTGATGTCTCTAAATGAGCGCGCCTGATGAAGACGGCTGCGCGGAATCAAGTCGTCTTAATTACCGCGCTCGATCGTTCCAGTAGGCGCGAAGTTCGATCGATTCTGGGGAAACCGCGCGGAATCCGTCGGTTTCTCGAAAGCTGGACGGCGTTTAGGAAGAGGATCGCCGATTTCTTGTCGGTCGCCTGTACCTTCGCGACGTGTCCGTCTGCACCTTTCTCTCCTGTCTCTTCGTCTCTTCTTCTTCCTGCCTGTTTTCCGCCGCCCCACGTCGCTCGGTATGTTAATGTCATTCTTCCGAAACCCCTTCCTTCCCGGTCCCCGATTCGAGCTACTAGCCCGGCCAGGTTTTTCGTGTCGGAAAGGATGTCGCGTCTAATTGACGAGTGGCGGACTTATACACTTTCGTTGTTGAACGAGCGGCGTGTGTTGACATGTGTCCGAGGTGTCCGAAGCAACGTTCTGCCGTGTCTTATTATACGCTGGACACCCCGATATTTCGACGGATCGCGATAAATACTCGGGCCGCGATCCAGAAAAAGCAGCGACTGCGCGTACTATGTCGCTAATCAAAGAAAAGGGTGCATTGAAGATGCGCGACGCGGGTCGAACGTGGAATTTTTCTTCTGGACTGCATGGTTGTTTATTTGAACTATTTTACAATTTTTTTCTTATTATATTCATAAGTACTTAACATCAATGTTCTCTCTGATTTTGTATTATTATTAATATCATAATAGCGCGCGCATACAAACTCACACACACACTCACATACACACGTCAATGTTGCTATACGTAGCACGTGTTCGACTACGTCACAGAAACAATTGGTTTTAATTGATTCACTGGGAGGAGCGCAGGGAGGTCCGCCTAGGCCCCGCGGAACAAAGAGATTTTTCCCTCCGTTCGTGCGACGCGTCGCGCGCGGACAGGGAGCTCGTTAATGATCGGAAAAAGACGCGCTGAAAAGCGAGAGGTATGCCTCTCTAGACGCTGCGTCGAGACGTGGGCGAATCCTGCCGTTTATGGAGACACACTACTCGAAAGATTCTATTCGAGTGTTCTAATAAGCTCGCGCTCGGCGCGAGAGGCTCACGACCGTTTGGCGCGTGGGTGAGAAAACCGAAGAGGGAGAGAAAGGGAAAAGATAGATGCGCAAAGAATTGGATAAAGTTTCTTTTATGTTCCAAGAGAAACGTAAAACTTCTTTGTGTGTGTGTGTGTGACACACTTTACATATATATAAAAATCAAATAAGATATCATAAATTAAAGTTTAACTTGAGTCTTGAAGAGAACCGCCATAAAAAAGTAATAACAGTATAACGCGGCAACTAAATTATAATTTAATAATAAAATATTAATTTTTTTATAACAATTGATAATAAAAAAATACAGAAATAAAATAGGGAATTTTTTCGAGCTTGAGAAAAAAGATGCGAATTCAGAGAAAAACCACAAATCGCGAAGGAGGAGTTCTGTTATCGTGACGTCGAGTAGTAGGTGTTCGGCCTTTCAAGTGGGTGTCGCTTCTTCGTGAGTACGCTGCAACGGTGACATCATCCGCCGCGTAGTCAGCTGACTCGACTTAGATGGAGCGAAAGAACGGATAAAAGTGCGCCGCGTATAATCGGCACGTTGCGGCTGTCGTCGTTCTCATTATCGGTATTGCCCATTAGGCGTGACCTCGCCGAACGGATGTCGACCCAGTGGTCGAGAACCTCGACTGGATACGGTTTGTTATCCGTTCGGAAATGCGTTGGTGTCGACGGGTGAGGACGGCTCCGCTTGCGTAACATCCGCGTGTGCGCAATCGCTGACGAATTTCACGCGTTGTGAGACGTAATTTTCGCTGACATTTCTCGAGTAAACGGACATAATATCCAAATATGCTCCGTGCTCATTTTATCTACCTTCGAAATTATTATTAATTCATATATTCACATTATTTAATTATTTGCCGAACATCCGCTCGGAATGAGCTAATTTCTGTACGACGTTTCTTCTCGACTCGGTCCGCGATGCGGCATGCATTTTTATCCTCGACGAGGCCATCCGAACGGTCCGCGTTCTCCACGTCGCTGGTACACCGACGACGGACCTACGGCGAAAGCCGTCGTCGCAAGAAAGCCGAAACGGCTACGAGGAATACGAGGCCGATAGTAAATTCAAGTGAGACATTGTCCCTTGATCTCTTCCCCGTGCCCGGTTTCGAACAGGGTGGTCCCACCGCGTGCTGCTGCAACGTCGCATTCCCATCGTCCGCATAACGAGCTCTTCGAGGCGCACTGGCTCTTTCGCGCTCGCGCGCGCTTCCTCCGCGGTCACTCTCTTGGTCACTTTCCGTCCGCCTCTCTCGCCCTCTCTTTTCAACGGGCGCTCCTGGGTGTTCCACGCGTCAGACGAACTGTATCTTCGCGGGGAGTAATCCCTAGTCCGCGAATAAATTGCGTTTTGTCGTCCGATGAGCGCCGCGCAGCTGTTCACCGTCGCGATTGTGGCGTTCGCGACGATCTGATTGGGGAAAAGACCAGCGAAGAATAATGATCTTCAGAAGCGAAGAGAATCGGTGGCTGTTGGCTAGTTTTAATCGACAACAAAATGCATTAATTAATTAAATAAACAAATTAAAACTTAATAAATTTAATTATGAGATTTAATTACAGGTTTCCAAATAAGACTAGAAGTATATGGAACCAATTAATTATGATTCACACGCTAATCGATATTCGCGCAACCGAATCTCGGTGTCTTATTTGTAGACTAGTATAGTCGTTATCGCACGCGCGATACATCGGATACAGCAATTATTTCAGAATCTAGAATAGTAGCTGACATCTCGTTGCCTTTCGCTCTCGTCGGTGACTCAGTCGACGCACATAAATATCTCGAGTGACGATTAAGAATATTCAATCGAGATGGCAATGGAAATCGAGAGATCATTGCCGGCGCGGTGTTCTCACGCAAACTTCGAAGCGATTTACCTTGAACACCTCCCGATCGCCGATAATAAAACAACCGACTAATATGTCGATGCGAGATATCCGCGGATATATATATCTGTGATTATAATCACATTGCACCGCTACTTT
Source organism: Pseudomyrmex cubaensis (assembly GCA_014825685.1). Taxonomy (NCBI): domain Eukaryota; kingdom Metazoa; phylum Arthropoda; class Insecta; order Hymenoptera; family Formicidae; genus Pseudomyrmex; species Pseudomyrmex cubaensis. The sequence continues at coordinate 75,828 of QVOA01010622.1, read as the reverse complement.
TGTTTCTAATTTTATTTCTCTTCTCACAGAAAAATTTTTTCCGAAATCACGTGTAACGTTTATTTTTCATTCTCATCTTTTTAAGCGTGTTAGACATAATTATCGCGTACAGATATGTCTTTGCCGCACAAAAACGTTTTCGATGCAATCTCTTGCGCATATAAAACACGTGCGTGTAAAACAGCACGAGCTCTCGCGTGGTACGCGAACAGGTGTCGCGAAGGGAGAGAAATCAAGAGCGCCGGCGGACGATATAACTCATATGAACCCATAGCCGCGCTATTGATCGTAAGTCACGTGCGACGGAGAGAAGAAAAAACCCGAAGAGAGAGACGAAGATTTCGATTCTCATTACAGATATGTCTCGGCGAGCGAAATGATCCGCGCCTCTCCGGCCGATTGGAACTTTAATGGAGGTCCGATTACATCCGACGCGGAAAAACGCGTGCGGCCGATCGCCGAGAAAGGGAGAAAGAGAGGGGAGAGGTAAAGAAGAGGTGGCGATCGATCGGCGACCGCGATCGCCCGTGAGGCGAGAGAGAGCCAATCATAATTATTGCACCTGTTAACCCCGGGAGCCGCGCGCCTCGATGTAATCCTAGATAAGCCGTTTGTTGCGCTCGTGAGAAACAATGTTATTTGATTAAAGTAAAAGCGACAAAAAAAGCCGCGCGAGAACTTTAATTACAGCGTCAGCAGATATTACAAAATGCGACTCAAAAGAGAAAACATTTCAAAATTTTGCAGTCTCTTGAATGTCGCTTTTAACAATATTTTTTGTTCATTAACTTTATCTTTTTATTAATAATCTTGTTCGACAAATTCTGTACAAAGTAGAGCAAAATCTCCTTCATTTGCAACAACAAATCGTAACCGCGAACGGTTGCGAAACGTCGCGGTTTCGCTCATCGCGTTTCTCGACGCGACAATAGTCGATTCGTTACCTCGCACTTGCGAAACGCGGCGGTGAGCAAAAGCACATAAATCAGGAGGCGACTGAGCGATGCGCGCGATAAGAAAGTCTCTCTCCGCTCCGTACTCGCAGAACAGAAAAGACTTTCGTCTCGGCGGAAACCGCGTTGTTGCTGTTGAAAGCTGCTTCCGCGCGTGGAGGAGAAAGAACGGCGCCGCCGTTCTCGGATTGTGGTTTAATCGCATCGACGGTCTTTATTCGGGTTACGCACTCGATCGTTGTCCTTGTATGGATCCTTTTGGCCGAGCGAAATCGTCAATTAGCTCGAGCAAACTGCGCAATTGCGATTATCGCGTTCTTTACGCTACGTCATCTGCTCCGAGAGCAATAAGATAGGGAGAAAAAATGAAACAGAAGGAAATAAATGTGAGGAAAAAACTTTTATTTAATTCTCGAAAGGGATTCTCTTCGTCAAAAACAAGTCACATTTGTAAATTATCATCAGATTACAAAAGAACTTCTTGAACTATCGTTATTCGCGTGCTGCAAAATCCAGTTTGCGCGCGTGCGCCCGCGCCGACATGCAGCAAATTCTTCTTTATGTCTTTCCGTATCTCTCAACTCTGTTTAGACTTCTAAGCTCTCTAAGAAGGAAAATATCACCCAATCTGTGATATTTCTATAACTTTGCGACTTAAGGACTTTACCTGCTGCGATTTTTTGCTACGTTGCGTACATCGACGCATTCTTCGTTCACGCAGCGTCGCCGTAAGCGGATTAGTCCGCTCGATTTCGCAACTTTATCTGGATACGGCATTTTCTGCCTTCTCTCGATGTCTCTCTCTCTTTCTTTCTCTCTCTCCGGGAACATCTTCGTCTCTGTCGCTAGGGGATTAAGAAGCACTCGATCGTCTCTCTTTTCTTTCCCTCTGTCAGACGCGTTCAGAAATCGGAGAGAGACTTACGAGAGAGTCGAATACGCGCGAAATAACACTGGCACTGGAATCGGATTAAGGCTTGACCTAAGCACGGCATCTCTCCATAAGATAGTGTAACATATTTATTGTTTTTTTTTAATTTTATTACATAGTTATCTGTCATTAATGTTATCTGTTTATAAAAAAGAGAATGAATATTAATGAGAAGAAGATTCTCTGCGCAATCCCTGGAGGTCATTTATAAATAATTTATCAAATGACAAATCCAATCATTCAATGGAAAAAAATTGCGAATTCTCGGCGAAGAGCGCAAGAAGGTTTTGTCGCACAATTTACCTTGAAGATAATTAAAGTCGCTCATAAGTAATTACGGTGCCGAAAGGGACATGACGCAGAGAATCATTTGATCCGCGACAAACGAGATCGATACAAAGAGTCAGTCATTGTATAATTAAAACAAACAAAGAACAATTGGAAGCGCGTGAAATCGGACGACGGAAAACTTCGTCGTCCTTGTCCTTGCAGTCCGGAACTTGTACACGGTTCGCTCTATATGATTCCGCGAGATGTCGCAGAAACCATTTGAACTTATATTTTATATTTAGTTTTCTAAAAGTTGCTTGATAATTAACGATAACGATTAATTAGTAATAATTTTATTGTATATTACACACAAACACTTAAACTATTTAATTTCTATTTAGTTCTCTAAAATAAGGTACTTTTAAAATATAAATCTCACAATTTTATAAATTTTATAAAATCAAGCAACATTGTGTTATCATAATGCCTTATGGCTTTTATAAATAGAAAAAGAAAATCGATATATTGATATGCGATATATATCGATATGCGATATATGTATCGAAATGCGATAATATGATGTTCACATAGAAAAATCTTATTCCTGCTCAAAAAGCTACTTAGTATAATAGTACTATGTACTATTGCAACAAAAATATTTTGTATCGACGCGATCTACATTAAATTTTTAATATTCTATAAAAAATTTATTTTGTTAAAGATTTAACAAATAGCGTTTAACTTGGCAAATGAGAAGCTACGCTTTGTGCGTGAAATACTCGTACTTATATGCTGACTCATTCAGTATCCTACATCTCGAAAAACTTACCTTTAAATATATCGTATTTTCGAAACGATCATCGATATCATCGCGAAGAAGCCGGAGACCCTCTCGAGATTCCTGCGTGGCGTTCGCTCAAGGACGCGGCGGAAAAGTCAGCGGGATTCCGAGGAATCTGCGTTCCGCCAGTATGAACGATGGACATAGCAATAGGGTTGTTCCTGAACATTTATAAGACGCTGCCGGCAACGCCGTGTGATAAATCAAATCTCAGGCTCGTCCGGGGCAGCGAAGGGTTGGCGAGGAGAGGAGAAGGACGAGGGCAGGGTTAAACCGGACCCTCGTGGGGTCAGATCAACTTTCGTTGCCGCGCAAGAGAGGGAGAAAGCAAAGGGTGGGTAGAGGAGCGATCGTCGAGATCTCGAGATGAATGCCGAGCAGTGGGAAAAAAAGACTCATCTGCATTCCTGTATGAAAGATGCTCCTTGTCGCTCTCGATAATTAACGACCTTATCGTCGGCCGCGCGAGTCTCACACACAACGCGATAATTCTTTACACCGACGCTTTTTTATTGCACAATCGAAAAAAGTTCAATAAATTATTGAGAAAACGTCGTGCGTTACCGCGACCGATCATTATCGCGCAAAATTGCGGATCTTCTTACTGATCTTACCGGCTAGGCGAGTGTAAAAGAAACAATTCCGATTTCAAGTTTTCTAAATATGGAAGAAGTATTACGTAAAAAAGAAACTCTTATACCGATGAAAAGAGAATTTTTGTTTAATATAATTCTCCAACGCAATTTAAAAAAAAACACACTTTTTTCGTCTGAAAGAAAGAAAGAAAATACCGAGCAGCCTTGCAGGTTGCGAAGGTTGCGCTGTTACATATCGTGACAGCCGCGTTATTATCTCGTGGGGACATAAAAATTCAGTTTCATATTCTGTTCTGCAATATTATCCCCGTATGGGGCCAATTACGTTTCGGAGAACGGGCAAGCCGCGTTATAATAAACGCACATAGACAGATCGGTGCTGGAATCTCGTATTAACTATATTGAATGACCGACACATTTGTACTTGAGTTTTTTTCAACACTAATTTTTACCGCATAAAGATTTCGAGGAGCAACATTTTGTAATCTACCGAAGCGCGATGTACAAGCACCACGAAATAACGAAATGCACTCGATGTACAGCTGTCGATAAAGCCCCGCTTGACCCTGACTGTCGGGATGCATTACTCCGAATGACTGGCGAGCTGCCAGAACGGGGCTACGCGCGCGGTAAACGCGTGTGTAATGACAGGTTTCTCGCTCGCGCACACGAGACGTGGCACGAACCACGGCGCCCTTCGATGATGGGGCACCATTTTCGACAAGCCGAGAGAGCCCTCACGTCTCAGAGGCACCAAATTGGTGCCCGACGCGAATTGGCATAATGACGGGTATCGTGCCGCACCGATAGCTCGACCTAAAGAATCGAGTTCGTGCATATATACGTGTTGCTCCGACCGTTCGCTAGAACGCTTGAGGAAAAAAGATAGCCCGTTTAAAAGTGTGGAACTTCCGACATAAAGTCGTAACGTTGTTTTAAAGGGGAAGAAATATTTTTCTTATCACGCGCACGCATATCCGTTTTGTATATTTTATATTTACTTTCAGCTGTTTTGCCAAACGTAATAATTTTTCATTGTTATTTTTTTAATTTTATCTTTTTGTTATCTTAAATTATTTGTACATCGCGGCACTGATGTCTCAATAATTTTTTTGTATTATTTTTTTACATTTATAAAAAGATTTCCATTTAAATAAATTTTTAAAAAATGTCAGTAAGTTTGAAACATTAAAATTATATCAATGCGTATGGCAAAAGAATTGTGAAGAGTTGGCGAATCTCGATTGTAAACGAGAGTTTGATACAGGTTTTTCTTCGCTCTGCATGGTCGGATGGTTCTATTCGAGCCTTCACCACCCGTCCTGAATGCTTTCTACCCTTGCGGCTCGCGGCCTCGTTTCGGGTCTCTCTCTCTCTCTCTCTCTCTCTCTCTCTCTCTCTCTCTCTCTCTCTCTCTCTCTCTCTCTCTCTTTCTCTCTCTCTCTTTATCTTTCTCGAATTGCCGATGAAACGCTGAAGCCATCCAAGAGACTAAGAAACGATTGCTTTTACGCAAGCCGCATTGAAGTCTCTTGATCTGAGTGCTCGTTCTATTCTCTAGAGCGATCAAAGAATTCTATTGCGACACTAAATATATTATGCGTGTGTCTCTTTACTTTTTTTTATTACACGTAGCAATTTTATAAGAGCACTAAAATTTCTTTGGTAATATAACAATACAACATATAACAAGTTAATGAAAAACAATAAATAAGTTCAACATAAATACTCTATAAAACAAAGTGTTCGCTTTGTATAAAAGTATATGTTATGGTCAAAGCTCAAAGCACGAGCGGTCTAGGATGGACTAGTCAATGCGTGAAACAACGGTTCGACCATAACATGTACACAAATATATTTTTAAAAATATCTGTTAACAGTTTTTTACATTTAATATACAATTATAATAATTTCTTATTTTTATTAACGTTCTTCCTCAATTGCAACCATGCGGAGTATAGCATGTTTTTCTCCGGGCTGTCAGTACACGATCCGGCGATTGCATTTGACGCGTTATGGTCCGAGATATTTCCTACGTTCTTCGGATTTTGCGAAAAATCAAATATGACTGGTTGCGAATTCACAGACGTGTTGACTTTTTTATCAAAGTTCGGATGCAATGATTTTATAAATGACGATCTTGTCGTATAAGTGCAGTTATCTGTCGACGTTACCGTAGATTCTATCTGCATCTTGGATCTGCTTGACAGAAGACCTGACGTGACAGTTGGTCTTCTCGGAAAACTAACCGATCCCGAGATATTTTTTCTATCCTTTCTCGATTTCGCGCGCAGCGAGTATTTCTCGTTCTTTGACAGCAAATACCGACGTTTAGGATTCTGCGATGCGACTTTGTCTGTCGTATCTGTGACATTGGTTGTTTTATTTAACTCGTTTGCAGAAATCGGTATCTCTGTCACAGGTTTTTCATTTTTTGAAATTGAACTCGCGTTTGTTTGTTTTTGCAAAGAAGACACTTCGTTCGCAGATGCGACTTCGTTGCGCGATTTTGCCGAATTTTCTACTGCTTTTGAGGAAGTTTCTATAATTGAATTCATTTTGCTCGATTCCGGTAATGATTTCAAAGTCTGAAGTTTGAACTTATCTTGTAGAACGGTAGTATTTGCAGCTAATTTTTCCTGTTTCATTAACATTGTTTGCTTCACGTTCGAGGAACTTCTCGAGTTCGAAGAATTTAAAGCATCGTCTTTCCTTATGTGCGGTACATCGTTAACATTGATTCTATCCTGCGTTTTAATATCTGCTGTCGTGATAATTACATTTTGTTCCACCTGTGGTGTTTTTTTCATTTTCTCCTTTTCCGCAGGCCTATTCGATATTAACTCCTTATTATTTAATCTTTCTATTGATTTTGCCGATAACTTTGAGTAACCGAACCAAGTGTCTTGTCTTTTCTCAGTCGTATTCTGAATATTTTTCATTTCAGCTCTCGTGTTAGGTACATTCTCGATTGACAATGTCCGTTTAAGCGAGTACTGCCTTTTCTTCTCGCGATTTTCTCGTAATGAGAAATTCTCCGCGCTGTCTAGCGTTTTGTGCCTCCTTCGCAAAATAAATTCCTTTTCTTTTCTACTTACACGCTGATTTGTATCAGTGATTGGTTCTGTTTGCTCAATTTCAAAGTTGTTTTTATTATCTTCTTTCGCGATCAAGTTATCTTCATCTTGCAAAATGCGTTTCTTAGCATTAGAAATAATGGCAGAATTTTCCTGATTCGGCCTCATTCGAAACGAAGAGGAATAGTAAGAAACCGGTTTGGATTCCAGAAGATATTCCGTAGAACATGGAGAAATAATCGGATTGCTATTTGCATTGTTCGTCGACTGGATTTTGCTCACAAATGATTTTGTATTTGACATTTTTTCCGATTTTTCTGATTTTGTGGTAAGATTTTGAGGCGGTTTAAGATTTAGGGAAGTTTTTTTTTTTTTACTCAATATATCTTCGTCTTTCTTCTTCATCTTCTTAAATGAATCCGAAGAAGACCACCAGGGGATCATTTTTGAGGGAAAACGAGAATCGGATTCAATTGTATCGTCCTGCTTTGTCTCCGGAGAATGTATAGTATTCTTTGTAGTTTTCATCTCTATCTTTTCATCTTTAGGAATTTGTTTTTCTCTATTTGACGAAAGGTTTGTCATTGTTTCGTCAGTTTTAAATACATAATTAATCTTCGAAGTATTCAATGGAGAAGGCGGTATTGTGTTTACCTTTTCCGTTGTTTGCCCGATGCGACTCTTTGTAACTTGGTTTTGAAAATTGGCGGATATCTGCACGTTCAATATCTGCCCATCGCTCAGATCGGTTTCCTTCGCGAAGACGCTTTCTTCTCGGATATTGCTCGGTGCACTCGCATCGTCCTTGGCGAACGGTATCCTGATCTCGATTTTGTCCATCGAGCTCACCACATCTAGCTTCTCCGTTCGCGCGGTGATGCTCTTCAGCTCGGAAACCGGTTTGCCGTTGATTGAAAACTCAATCTGTTTGATCGGCGCGGAGTCCTCGCTAATCGAAATGCGCATCGGGCCGAAATCGCCGCGCTGCGACGCGCTTTTAATGTTCTGTTGCTGAAGCGTCGATGTGTGTGTCCACTGATTTTCCGTGGATTGCGGATCTCGCTGTTGATCGGATTGCACAACGACGGAAAGCTGTTTGTTAGCAGGATCCAGGGGATCCGATAATCCGGAGCCCGAATCCACGTTGATAAAGACTAGAGATTCTTTTTCGGACGGCACCATACGCAATTTCATCTGCGGTTGCTTCAATGCGCCGGTGTTACCGCTACTTGGTACGTGCGTGAAATTCTTTTTTACTGTTGAGGAACTCGTCGTCGCTGATGTGCCCGTTGAGGCTGACGAACCCGTCGCTGCTTTGCTCAAGCACGGCAGTAGATCTGACGTCTTGTCGCCGTGTGAAGAATTGCGATCTTGCAAGTTTGCTCCTCTGACCGTTGTATCCTTCTGTTTGCGAGCTTCAATGATTTCGGAGAGCTTGTTAATTCTGTCCTGCAACTTTGCAAAATCAGATTCTGGAATGTCGTTTTCTCTTGCTTTATGCGATTTTTCACTCTTCGCGGTTTTTCTCTTGACGGCAGCGTTCAAGTCGTTCGTAACGTTTTGTATTTCTTTCGTCCAATAATCATCCGTTTCTTCGCCCGTGATGGTCTTCGCGACAGCCGGTCTAGAAACAGAACTTGGTTCTTGCACGTTCGTGCTACTGGCATTTCTCGTCGGAGTGGCAAAGGATTTACGAGAGTTTCTGGACAGAACATTGCTCTTTAACATTAAACCGCTGTTCGTAACATTCGAGAGAGACATATTGTGCATGTGTTTGCTGCAATCGGCGATTAATTTCGCGTAAGATCGATCGTCGTTCTTGGTGGCAACGCACTCCTGATCGATATTTTTGCTCACATCGTGATGTCGAAAATCAGATGACTTCCTCGCGTCAGCGGAAAGAATTGAATTGTTGTTCAGCCGTTTGTTCGAAATCTTGTTACGTTTAGCAATTCTTGAAACTTTTGTCAACGGTGATGTCGAGACTGTGCTGAATGGACTTTTGCGTATTCCATTGGTGAAATAAAGATTGTCACTTTGCGTGCTGGATTTCATATTCAGAACTTTGCTGTAATCGGCTATCATTTCCGCGTACGATCGGGGACGTTCGCCGATAGACGCAACGACGCTGTTACGACGATTTATGATGTTCGCGTCGTTTCTGATCGAACCACTTTGAAGCGTGTGTCGATTGTTAATTCCGCTGCTGTCGACATTTTGGCACGTGGAATAATGACACGCTGATTTTACGATATTCTGCAGCGGTGGTTTCCTATTTACCGACGATTTTTTCTTTAACGACGTCAGGCTGGACCTCGCACTTCGTGGCTTGTAAATGGCTTTGCTTTCTTTCGAGACAAGTCGCAGATTCCGATGGAACTGTTTTGGATATTTGACACTGTGGCTTGCCTTTGATGTGGATATTGGGTCTACGGTCTGAAATCTGAGTGTTTGTTTCTCCAAATACATGTCGGCATGTTGACGTGATAGCGAAACGGCGCCTGTGCGATAAGAAAACGATTTTAATTGTTAAATATTAAAAAATACACGTGTATTTGGCAAAACTAATGCAATGATAAAAATAATGTATATGGTTCTTTATGTAGAGAGAAAATTGGAAATAAATTATTTGATCGTGTATAGATCTTACCGGTTGGAGTATGACGAGGAACACTTATACGAGGAATATATTTTAAATGATTCATTTTATCGTGTGAAGAAAAGAGAAAAGTTGTTTTTCATAAGAAAACAAAAATCACTCGTTTAATTTTGACTTGCCGCCGAAGATAATAAATTTAATTACACGTTCTTCGACAAAATTATCTATTATATACGAAAAAACATGATGAATTTAACGATTCTGTCACAGAAATGTTAGAAAAAGAAAAGCGAATCACTTTTTACGTATATTGTATTCTAACTTCAGCATTTATTGACAAGATATTTTTATTCTAAGCTTATACAACACGTCCGCATATACATTGTAAAATTTCCAACAAATTACGTAAAATCTTTTTCGAATTTAAATTTTCAATACAGAGCACGTCTCCGCAGCTCATTATTGGCATCTTCGCGCGATCTATCAAAGTTGGTACCTGCCTCGCTTTCAAAGCAAAGCGTATGTACATCCATCCGGAGGTTAGATCTCGAGGATAAGAGAAATCCGACTTTAACGCGCGGCTCTCGAGGCGGCACAATGGTGCCTCGGTAGATACGTTTATCTTTGCGATCTTCGCTTCCATGCCGCATCAGGTTTGTCCTCTTTGAACACCGGTCGCCTTATTCACGACCCTTCTTGGTACGTAGCACGATCTTTGCTTTGTCGTTTTCTTTTGCTTGGCTCTTTCTCTCACGGAATTTGCCGAAAATCGAAGCAAAAACACGTAGCTAGTGCAGATATTAATTTTACCAATGTAATACACTTATGTAATAAGTAAAATTTTCTACTACTTCAAAAAGTTTTTTTTTATTATTTCATTTTGCGAGATATTAAATATACTTTGATACTTAAGATCTTCTTCGTTTATAAGATTCGTCGAGGATGAGTTTATAGCACGCGAAGTCGGAGTCACGCCGCGGAGTTGCACGAAGATTGGAGGTCGACCCGGAGAAGTTTTATCCGTGACTTGAAACCCCGGCCGCGGAGTCTTGCTCGCGAGACGATCGTGAGCGGCGATCCTGAATTTCGTGGAGCACTTCTCTACGGCTCGTGTATGCTCGCACGATATCTCTCTTGTTCATGCGCGAAACTCCATGGAAGCCCATCACGAAGTCACGAACGTTATTAGCAAACCGCGAACGTGATTCATGCTAAACACCAATAGAAATCGACGAATGCGATTTAACGAGCAGCTACTATTTTTGTCCGTTTTAATTATCTCTTTCTCTCTCTTGCTTGGCATTTTTTTCATTATTTGCTTCATAACACGCGCTGTCGGTATAGCGTTTTATTCTTTATTATCTCTCCGTTGCATTGCGATCTTCCTCACATATTCGACATACAGCTCTTGCTTTAAATCAGAATTACAAACATCTTCCTTTTCTTCGAGGATCGCTTTCCAAACGGCATCGCGCTCGCTCGAGGAACAAAGCTCGCTTTACGGCACCCGATCATGCAATCCTTCGAAGGCTGCATAAAATAAAAAGACGAGCCCATATACGGTTCCTAGTGTGGGAAAGTGAGCCAGCGGTGGAAATAGTGGGTTTGTTTAAGTTGGTTGGCAAACCGATTGCACAGTTGTAATTTAAATTCTAATTCTTTAACTCCCTCCTAAAGTAAAAGAGAGAGAAAGAAAAAGAGAATTGCTTTATTCCAACGAGCATTCTTTAAATACTGCAAACATTCGATCAAACTGATTGAAGCAGATCAATTATACGGTAGGTAAAAAACTCTAAAACACACGAGATGCGAAACGAAAAAGAAGAGTGTAGTATTTTAACGTGTATTTCGACGCGCTACGATACACATGAACTCTTTGCCGGAGTGATTTTCAAGGCATCAGTATCGCGCTCACGCTCGGCGTTACCGTTATCCGCGTATGTATTTCTCCTTCGCTTTGCCTCACTTGTTACCTATTCTCATCCCCCTGTATCCTTCATCATTCAGCCATTTGGTTACCCGTGTCTCCTCGATTTTTTCATCTTCTTTTTCCGCTCAGAGAATCGTTCCTCTTGTTCACTTCGGTCAATTATCGTTGCGCGGAGGTTGATTGATGAGCCATTCTTTCAGCCGTGTTAACTCCGCCCTATGCTCGGAGTAGGTTAACAAGATACGTCGAGCTAATTGTCGTGTATGTGAAATTATCAGGAACACCGATTTCCCGGCTAATTTTTCACACACGTGCGCTCACACAGAAATGTGTCACACATTCTATTTGAAATGTTTTACTTTCTTCAAAACTTTCTTAGATAACATTTTGTATTTGATATTCTCCGCGTTCTCTCCTTTTCCACACAAAAGTCTGTTCTTTGATGTAACTCTCTTCGTCTTATCGTTGTTTTAATCCCCAAGTTTGTGTACACGCCGATAACGAGGCGTCACAACGAGATTCCCGCGCATACCTCGAGGAAGCGAGATGACTTTTGGTCAGGGAGAAGATCGGAACACAGTAAAGGTCGCGCGAGTAGAATTCGCGTGTTGCGAAAGATAGCGGAGCTATGTATTTCACCGTCTCGCCTTTCTCGAAGTAAATTTCACTTTTTGCGCGAGTTTATTGGCGATGATAAATTGGCATACGATACGAGACGGGATATCATGCCACGCGGGATAAACAGCGGTAAATCACGTCGCTCTGTCCGCACTTCCTCGTTAGCGATATTATTCCGGAGGACAGTTAATAAATCTTCGGTTCTGCGGCGACAACGCCATTCGAGCGTCATTAACAAAATGGTGTCAACCAAGCGTAAGCGTTAGCATTAGTTGGCAGTGTGTTAATTGATATAATAAATATTACATGCGTCTGTTAAATTTCAAAGATTGCGCATTCACTTTTAATTTTCAATGTTGTCGCGTTATTCTTTTTTTTTTTATAATACAACGTGCAAGAAAACTTATTCGCGAGCCCGCGGACAATCTTAGACCTTCTCACCTCTCTCTCTCTCTCTCTCTCTCTCTCTCTCTCTCTCTCTCTCTCTCTCTCTCTCTCTCTCTCTCTCTCTTTCTTTCTCTCTTTCTCTTTCGTGCAGTTTTAGCATATTGTTGCCGAGACTCTTCAATTGCCCATCTTCCGGCGCACATACGCATTTTACGCGAGCGCCCTTATATCTCGCCGTCACCATTGTCGTGCGCGGATGTTACACGGCCGGGCGTACCTACTGTTAAGAAACGGCGACAGAAACGGGGAACGTTCACCCGCATACAAATTGATCCTTTTTGCCGGCTCGCTCGCGCGCGTCCGTACAGCGGCACCTTATATACGGGGCACACACCACCACGTTTCTCTCTCCCTCGCGATTGCCGAAAAACCGGCCCCGGTTTACACACGGTTACAAGGGGGTTGTCGCGTTTTGTGGAAACAATCAGCAGGTTGTCGCGAAACAAGGATATGAATGCATAAGCAGCGCAGTTAACACGGAGTTGCACGCCGTGTTCTCGCCGGCTCCCTTTTTGTTTCGGACCCTCGTTCAAAGGATGCCGCTTTTGTGCCCCGACCGAGAGAGGAGGAGAGACGGAGGGTGTGAGGGCCGGAAAGACGAAGGACGAACCAGAGAAACGTAGGTCCTTCGCGACGATATATATACGATCGACATTGTAGTCGCACGGCCACGTTTTCTCTTATTGTCTCATCTCGGGCCTCTTCGGCACATCCGCGACGCTCTGCATTCGTCGCTTCTCGAAACATTCTCTCCCTCTCTCGTGAGTCTGCGTAGAGAAATTCCAGAGACTTCTTGCGCGCCAACGGACTTTTTTCCCTTGTCTCTTGAATTTTCTCCGACATGCTTTCATTTCTTCTTTAATGATACATCGATACTTTGTATTTTATTATTATTATTTTTTTTTTTTAGTTTTTTATTCTTAATTTTCTGTGACATACGCATGAGAAAAAGTTGAACGAGCGAAGACGAAATAAATTAGACATCTGTTCGAACTCAACGGATGATCTCCATGGAAGATTTCTTTTCGCGCGCGGTTTCTCTCACACTCGTGTCAGTGGTTCTCATCGAGAGTAAAACGGCTCTCGCTACACGTAGAACCACGCCTCTTAATCTTCTCCCGCGCGAACGTTGATAAAAAGGTCTTGCAATCGCGTTTCGCCGCAACGAACAACGAACGCGAGAACGCACGACGGCGTCGTCGATCGCGCAGGGCGCCTTCGATTTATTTCTTATCGGATCGGGCAAGAGGGAGGGTAGATTACGCGAGTACACGTTGAGAGAAATTAACGAGGCCTGGAGCGGACACGCCTCGGACGATCGGCGATTAGTCACTGCGGAAAGTATCGATGAGCGCGTGCTGATCTGTTCGACTGCAACAATGACAAATGCATCTCGTGCGAAACAAAATACGCAGAAGGCGCATCTCGATCCTCTTAGATTCTAGTTCCGTTCTTATCTGATGAGTTCGCAACGTGATAGAACTTAGAATAACAGTCGGAAAAAGTTAGGGTTCTCACTTTGTGTGCCTGCATGAAACATAAGCACTGATTTATAACGTTATAGCGTTACAACCGGATGGTCGCCTGTAATCGGAGCTGATGCCGCTTTTGTTTCTCGTCTGGATGTAAATTATTCGATTTTTCGCGGCCTTCCTAATCGCGGTGAAATTCCAGCGTTGTAACGTCACGATACGTGTCGCAAGTCGAGAGAAAAGAGCGTACTCTGTTGTTTTTTCTTCATACAACGTGGAAACATTAATTGGTTCTTGTTATGCAAGCGGCCACGGTGATTTGTGACCACTATTTTGTTTGCTAAAAAAAATATGTCAATCGCCAATTATCTGAAATTATCTTTCTTACGTGCGCGAGTATTGTAACGCACTGTGGTGTATTGAGAAATGATTATCTCGCGACAACAGTTACATAAATACCTACAAATAATTAGCATATATAAAATGTTTATGCAGAGACACGTGTGCAGAAACTCGCGATTAGAGATAGCTATAAATAGAGGATTAAGGTCTCATGGACGAGCGATAAAAATTTGCACGAGTCCCGGCCGTGTAATTAAGCGCAGCTTCTCTCTTTCTTTCTCTCTCTCGACAGTCTTTTAAGTTCGGGTTAATTCCGCCATCCGAACGGTATACGTCTGGAACCGGTTCGCAGCTCCGTAATTTTCAGTGTGTTTTCGCATTTTTGGCGAAGAGTCGCCGCGGTGCAAATACTTACTGTTGATTTGCAGACGTAACTTATCAGAAACACGCTTGTTACTTTGCGCGCAAAGTGAAGAGATCTTCTCGCAAATGTCTGTATGTGTGTGTGTCTTGAATCCATTAACTCTATGCGGTTCGAAGCAAGAGTTTGCGTCACGAGTTTGCGGAAATGCGCGCGTGCGATCGTTGCGCATTAGGGGCCCTCCCGAGATCTCCCGCTCGAAATGTCTCCCACGTTCTTCTCGTTGGCAGACAGCGTGGTACCGTGGCGACCGCGCGGGAGGATCGCGGAGGTCTGAGAGGAACGCGCGGGACAATCACGGGCGACACGATCGGGTGTCCCGTGTCGCCGACGGCACGTCGTCGGCTATCGATCGTAATTAATAGGGACGATCCAGAAGAGGGCGAAGCTAACGAGACATCCGCAATCAGGATGCTGCGGCGCGCGATGTCATTTGTTTAAGTTGATCCCCGGCTTGTCGCGCCCGAATAAGGCAACTCTCTCTCGTGTGTTCGCCAGTCCGCGGGGAGTGCGAAAGAACAAAGAGGGTACGGGATGTGTTGGGATGTTCTTTCCCTGAACGAGATCGCGACGAGAGAGGCGGAGACGAGAGACAGAGGAGAACGGACACCTGCTGTTAGCTGGGGCATTGTCTTCCTCTCTTTTTCGATTTTCGCCTCCCCCTTCTTTTTCGCCCGTCTTCATCCCCTCGTCGTTTCTCTTCTCATCTTCGTTTTCTTCTTGTTCTTCTTCAGTATCTTCCAGCGTGATCCATACATGCACACACACACACACACATACAGAACCCCGTTCCCCGATGGCAATTCTCAAACGAGACGATGACACAACAACCGCCTTGTGTAAAAGGCGAGTGGCGGTTTTTTTCGCGGTTACACGCTTTTTTTTTAAATCAACGAACAGACACCGAGTGTGAAATCCATTTGTCGATTGCGATACAGATTCAATGACGGAGAGTCGGACGATAAAAACGAGAGGTTGAAACGTTTAATTACATCGCGACGAATACATGATCGATTTTTCTCTGCTCGTCGTGTAAGGCGAATATAATCTATTCAATTACATGAGGAAACAATTTTTTCTAACAAAATACTAGTTTATATCTTATTACGAATATAAATGCCACTTTTATACTTTGCTCTCTATCACAGTAATTTATCTTCTGCAATAAGAACGCGAGAAACTCTCGCGTATAATAAATTTGTGTAATTAAAATTGCGCATAAAGCAAATTGATTCGAAATTAACAAAGTTTGTTCGAGATACGAGCGTATGCGTGATAATATCGTGTGCTATTCATTAGAAACGTTATACACACACACACACACAATGTAATGCGTAATATCATCGAGGATGCGCGCATAATTCAAATGCGTATATAATGAATATCGTTGCCACAGTAGTTTAGGGACGAACGCGTGCTGCGCACACACAGCAATCGGCGTAACTCATCTTAGTGGCTGATAGTTATTGATTTACACGCGTAACACGCGAAACACACTCGGGAGTGTGCTAATGAAAATAACAGGGATTTCAACGCTCGGTGATTTACGCTGATTGTCATTCGCGCGTAATACTCGCGTAAAGAAAACAAAGAACATTCCAAATGTATCTAAATCTTTCTTTACTTCAGACTCTCTTGATTCGGTTTTTAATTCTGAACATAAACAATATTTTCGGTAAAAATTAATTAACGTGGACAAAATATGTACAAATTAAGAGCAAAAACGAAAGAACATTTTTCTTAAAACAAAAGTTAAAAATCATAACACAAGCTAAAACATTGGAACGCGGTTAACTGCTGCTTTATCACTGATTGCTGTTCTTTTCTCATTTCAGAAGATGACAACTTCAATGCCAGACATGTGACATGTCCGGTGAGAAAGGTAGAGCGATGGCGGAAACGATTCTCCGAAATTCCTCTGATCTTCTTCTCGTTCGTGACAGTCAACAGGACCACGAAGAGAGAATCCACATTCAGGTCACCTTGGCAAGGCCTACGGGTTCGTGAAGGGCATGATAGCTCATCATGTTCAACCACCGACACGGGCCACCGGCGCTGTCGACCTGCAACTTTCTCGGCGTGACAATTCTCATACTGGTCGTCGTCGGTAGCCACGATGTGTCAGCAGACTTCAATTCCGAGTTCGTCAAAGGAAAAAGTGAGTGTCGTCGCGATATTTCCAATCGGAAGTATCGCAGGAGGGCAAGAATTGCGATCAGTCCGCGATTTATTTCTGAACTTTCGATCGTGATTCTTTTCCTCGCGCACAAAAATTGCGTCAAGATAAAACGCAACACTGCAATATTTTCCAATCGTAAAGTTAACGCGCAGACAACTGGTCTCGATAGCTTTACACTATCAATCTTACTGGAAAATATTGCAACACACGCGTTTACATTCTTTCGTTACTATTGTTATAATTCATGTCAACTGTCTCAGTTGAGAAACACATTTCTCGTAACGAGAAATGTTCGCTTTCTGAGCGACGGAGACTCGCTCGGAACGTGAACAGGTCGATAGTAAAACAGGAACGATGATTTTGCGAGCATCGGTGGACATAGAACGCTGGCGGAGCAACATAATTTATCGTTGCCGCGAGTCAGCTTTTTAGCTTGTACTCTCCGCTTCTCTTTGTAGAGAACCCTCGGTAGTAGATCATCGGTGCCGTCTTGGAAAAGTAGAAAGCGAAGCGGTGCGCCGGCTCGGCGTGGGCGTCGCTTAGGCGAAGAGTCCCTTTTACCCGCGAAGTACCGTTCTTCTCCTATTTGCTGGAGAAAGAAGGAAAAGATAGGGAGAGAACGGCGTCTCTTAAAATTTCTTTCCTTCCGTCGACAGCATCGCGACGTGTAGGTGCATCCACGAGCGATATCGCCACGATCGAGAGTGTGGAGAGTGTGCTCTCGGACACGTGGACCTCACTGTGGACCCGTTTGACCCACATAGACGTTGTGTTTGTGACGCGGTGTTGATGACCGCTTCAAGATAGTCACCAGATAGTTTGTTATATCGCGCCCAATTATCAGACATGCGATTCGAACCGACCACATATGCGCGCTCTCACGGAAGTTGCGGTTGCGTGCGACGCACGTCGGTAGTTTCTTAGATAAAATTTTATCAAATCACATACTCTAGATTACAGAAAGAGATGTCGAGCACACATGAGCTCTAAAAATGATATCAATCACAGAAATTGAATAAATTATCTACAAATAATGTGCGTGTGGCATTAAAGTATCTTGTGTGAGTGTAATGTTTTTATGTGTGTTACAAAGTGGGAATTGGTCACATTATATTAAGCTTGAAAAACCAATCTTTTAAATTCATTTAATATTTAATAATAATATTTAATTTTTAGTAACTCTAAAAATGTAATTTGTGCAAACAATGTACATATGATCGAAAAAAATTATACTTTTAATAAAGTATAATAAGAATTTAAAAAGATATAAATATTTTTTTTACATTAGATTAAAAAAAATATAAATCTAAGTTTAGAAAAGTCTGAATCTAATTTGAATAATGTATCTTTTCTTTTTAAATTAAGTTTAAAAAAAAAACAATATTTTTTAAATTCTTTTTTATGGCTGACGAGAATGCAGCTGCTCTACTTAGAGCGCACAACTCCAAACAACATAAAGCAGGTGTTTATTTCCGAACACAGAATCTTCTTTGTTGGACAACCGCTTGAGAGCGGAACGACGCAAATTCACTGTTTTTCTAATTTATCACGCGCTTTATGAAAATACCGACGTCTGAAATCAACCACCCGTCTCGACGATGTTTTGCCGGCAATGAATAATAAATGCGCGTCTTCGTGAAATTTATTATCCACTTTTCTCACGAGAGAACCGCTTTTTATTTTATCAGAGAAAGAGAGAGAGAGAACTCATATAACTCAGAAGATCTATCTCTGAGAACTTTTTCACAACACTCATTAACATACAACATAATTTATGTAAATATGCGTCGATAAGTAGCGACAACAAAATTTTACGGAATGAATTCGTCGAAAAACTTGGACAACCTGATGGCTTTTAGAACAGCTATTCGAGCAACGCATTTCGAGACGCATTGGCGCATATAATCAGGCGAAAGGATTCTCCCGGAATACTTTTTTTTCTTTCCATTACCATAATAATCGAAGCGTGCACGCCGCGCATCCTCCGCAAGTGAAAAGTGCAACTTGTCTAACGCGCGCGGAACAGCCACCCAGAATTTGTCGCGCGAAGAGATACCGCCTAAAGTGGGCCTTCGTAAAAGTTTCCATTAAAATGATAAGCCCCGAGTCGATTTCTTCTTGGCCATTAGGCGGGAATAAGCTCCGCCATATGTTGCGTTCTTTTTTATTTTGTTGGTTCGGTAGGACGAGAAAAATAGAAAGAAGAAGAAGAGTGAAAGAAAGAGAGAGATATGAAAAAAGACAGCAATCCGATGGGAGAAGAGGGAGAGATTGCGAGGTTCGATGAGAGAAGATTTATCTCAAAGGATTATGGAACCGCCGTAAATTAATCGGCCGTCTTTATCGTTCTTGGCTTTTACGGTATATCGCGTTTCGGAATAAAGCGTCTATTAAGAGGCCGAGTGCACAGACCCGATTCGCCGTGTAAGAACGCGAGGATATACACATATTATTTACGCGAGGGAACGGACGAGATGGGCCGGACAGCTATTAACAAAAATGACACTTCTCTGAAAAATCGAATGTCCGCTTGACGCAATCCGATTTCAAGATCATTCCGACGCGCTTGTAAAGTTTTTTGATCTTTCGCGCGATTTTTTATTTGCATCTTAATCCCAAGCCAGATTTAAACAAACGAACATAACAACAGAAATCATTACCCGAGACTCGATATTTTTTATTCCTGCGGCACTCTTGATACGTTTGCGCAACACATTATTTCTCGAGAGGAAAGAATCTTAGATTGCCGCTGTAATCGAATCTGCGCGGAGAATGACAAGGTTCTTCGCTCGTGCGTATCTGAGTGCCCGAGTGTCATTGCCCGAAGCCCTTCATTTATTCTCGAGAGCTTCGAGAGCAATCAACGAGCAGCAAGAAATTTTATATTCGTGTCTCCCGGCGAAGAGTACGCATCGTCTTACTTTGTGCAGCCACACACCTAATCTTCGAATCTCCGAGAATTTCTGTCTCTTCGATCGAGACTTACCCTTCGGGTACTGCCTGCATCGATATCGTCCCCTCGATCGCCGATATTAATTATTACGAGGTTTCTTCTTGGGTGGCTGGGGGAATCTCTCGCTCGCATTTGCTTCTGCCGGGTATTTCCCCACTCTTCGACGACTACTTCGGCAGATCGTATCTTCCGGCGGGTAAATAGGGAGTAAATAACGAGACGACCACGGCAGTAGAAACGGAGATTATCGGTACACGTAAGCACGCATTGCAAGAGGAGACTATGAGATACCGCGCGCCGCATAATACCGTTTCCTCGCGCGACTTATCGTCGTCGTCGTCATCGTAAGGACCCGACATCTGGGAGGCATGTCTTAATTGACCGCTCGGAATATCGACGAGAACTCAGAGACGGATTGAGACGTCAGATTTCCGAGGGACGTTTTGCATTTTTGCCCGCTGTGAAATATAACCGTTCAATGTCGCTCGTTGGATTTATACTCGATGATTATGTCGCTGGATCCAGTCGGAGGGTGTACGAAATCGGCGTTTTCTCTTTTACTTATTTTTTTGAAGTCTCCTGGAATCTTTCAAAAGCATCGATGAGTGTATCGAACGAATTTCTGGCCGTGTCTTCGTGTTTTTCTTTTTGGCCATTTAAATTTTTAATTGAAACTTATTTATTCTCGCCGAGAATTTGATCAAACTCTCGTTGGAATTTTTCTAAATAACTTGAGAATTGAAAAGAGATTGGCAATTTTATAGACTTGGTAAAGCACAACATGTTCAGCTTTTATAATATACTTCTATCTTTTGTAATATTTATTTAGAAAAATATTTATGAAATATTACGTTCACATAGATTCAGTTAGAAATAATCGACGAACGTGGCATTTGTGCAAATGCGCGGCTGTGCAATCGTAATTCAATTAAGATAAAATTCCACACACACACGCGACATGTAACAGATGAGCCGATTCTTATTAATCATTTTCGTCCGACGTTTCTCTGCCTGGCGGTCATTTGTGGCGGGCTCGTGCGACAGTCCTAAGATGAGACCGGCACGCGGGTAACAGGTGGTCTTACAGGTGTGTACTTACACCGACGTAACGCGCCTCGCATTCGTTTCGCAACGTGACCGGAGAGCTCGCCTATCGTTGGTGATATGAATGCATCCCTGTTGTAGGTTAATCAAGGGTTTTCGAGGTGCGATGACGTGCGTGCGCGCGCGCGATGACAATGGGCGTTGAAATCTCTCGGCGCGAGATCGTGGAGAGATTTCAATGCCGCACAAATGGAGCTGTCAACGTTTCTCCTTGAGTCGTACATTGTATGCCGAATCAAAGAGAGAGAGAGAGAAAGACTCGAGGCGGCAATCGTTGTCGATTGATGCGATGACGCGCGGAAAGATGCTACGACGAAGCGCGCTGTTCTCGAATTTCGTTAGGTGGTGTCATTATCCAGGATGAGAGTGGGAAATCGAAGAGTGAGACGCGCTCGATATAATAACGATGTAGGGAATATATCTAATTTATCTTGTGGATATTGGTTAAAATAAAATTTGCCATTATTGAACAAAACTTCAAGAAACGATATATCTTTCCATGCGTACTTTTTCACGTCAGAGAAAAATTCGGCTTCGTCGTGCGATCGAGCTTTGAACAAAGTCGAAGACACAAGACTCTTTTGCCACAACTTGACAGCATGATCGATGGCAAGCATCAAATCGACTATAAACACCAGCAGGTCTAGCAAGAAGATGTGGGTGGAAGACGCGAGAGTGAGAAGCGTGTGGGTGGTTTTTTTATTGATCGAGAAGAGCTTATAACAGAAGGAGAAGCGAGCTAGAAAGATGCTGACACGTGCGTCAATACAAAATATAATCACGCAAAATAAAATCTCTTCGCGTGCAAAAAATTTACATTTTTGTCTTTTGCCAAAAAAATTTAACTTTTGGGAGTAATTTTTGCAGAAAACAATTCTGAACAACTTACAATTAACTGTAAATAACATAAACCTAAATTTACTTGATACTCTCACGATTAATCGACTCGATCTTCGTGTTGACGATGTTTTCGCGTGACTTTACGTGCTCTTTAATCGCTCCGCGATTTAAATCTTGCATCAAGTCCGCGATTTACCGCGATATAACACATATTAACAATAAACTTCTGAAGATAATTTTACATTACTCGATTATTGAAAAATACAAGCCATCTGTTTCAAAGGTCTATACTTTGTAGTTTTAATGCCGTCAAGCCGAATTTACTTGAGACCATTGCGCTTGTCCAAGATTTCGTTCAATCTTTCCCACAGTTGAAGGGTTAAGCCCGCGAGGCGTCCATCAAGCACTTGAAGCTGCACGCACAACGTTAAAAGAGACAGGTAATTTAGCGCGCGTTACGAAAGGACGAGACTGAACTCAGTGCCGCGCGATCGGGGATGTTAAACGATACCGGCCTGAGGTCAGATATCTACGCCGAGATCTGCGCCGCGGATCGAGCGGCTTATTGCACGGATATCGGAGTGAGAATGATATAGCCGCACACCCACGTACGAGCGTTATCGGCTGCGCGATCGTCGATTGATCTCGCAAATAAAGTGTGATGACGCCCCGGAAGGCTTTGAATTTCAAGATTTTGCGAGGCAAAGAAAATTGTAGTTATTAAGCGATATAACTGCGTGCGTGTGACGACCGACACAGTTTGGGTGCCGACTCGATCTGAGGAGAGAGAAAATTGAAGTGTCCTTCAAAGAAAGACACTTCAATTCACTCCCTCTAAAAAAACAGAAACGAAAATCGTTTGATGACAATTCCCTCTGTCCTCCACGTTAACGCTTTTCAAAATGACAATTGCGGTGACGTCTGCGGCTTCTTCCTCTTCAACGAGCCGAAACAACGCTGAAGAAGACGCACGCCTCTTTTAGGGTGGTCGACGCCCACCACGCGAGATTCACGCGAGATAAATCGATTCTTTCACTTGAGATTATCACTGATGAATTCTGCTCACAAACATATTTCTGTAAACTAATTATTGTTGAAAAAATAAATTAAAATTATATATGTTTTATATACAATTTATATAAATATGTGTGGTAAGAATTTAACACTAAAGTATTTGAAAACTTTAGCTTATTAGATGCTGCTCATATAATTAATCACATATATAATATACGTCACAAACGTGGCACTTATCGCGGGTATGTCGCGTATATTAAACAACCCACCGCCAACACCCACCGAAGTTTCCTTCGGCGAAGAAAGCGAAGTTTATCATTCGGATTTCAGTTTACCGCGTACAGCGTTTGCATACCAGATGAAGGAGATCTATCTCCCCTACATGACAGCGGCACAGCAAACGGCTAAGTTGTGTATAAAACCCAGCTGTTAAAATTGCACATTGAATTCTGAATTACCATTATCGCGTGCGATCTAGTTGAACTGCGCAAGAGCGGAGAGCATTAATTCTCCGTTATTCAACGATTTTTGCGACGGCCCACGGTATAATGTAATTGTCACCTCTTATTTCATCCGCGACACTCAACACAACCTGTCCCGCATATACAGCGGCGTTATAGAGTACGTAAAATTTATTCGAATGTATGTTCGAAGATAAACACATATTGTTAATATCTTTTTTTTAATAATAAAATTTATATAATAAAATTATATACAATATTAAAAATTAAAAAAAAATTTAAACTAAGAATCTTTATTAATTATTAAATTTAAATTATGCTTGAAAGCTAAAGATAGCAACGTGTCTTAAGTTTGATAGAAGGAAGGTCGGCGTTCGTGACTGAAGGGCAAATGCGAGTTTGCGTGCCCTTTCGACGGACGCATGGTCCAGCATGTCGGCTGCTGAGGTTGCCGAGGTGAGATGAAAGACTGAGAGAGAGAGAGCCGCAGAAAGAACTGCCGTGAGTGATCGAGAGAAAGAGGTTGGGAACGCAGAGGAAGAGAGACGCGGCGAATGTATCGTCGGGAGAGAGAAACGCGAACAAAGCGCATTCCGCACACCGTCATTTGTTCCTTGTCCGCGCCGCTCTCGGTACTTCATTTCGATTCGTCATTATTTCCTCGCCTTACTTTGTACTTTATTAACGTGCATAAGTAAAAAACAAAAAAGAACGAAGACACCCGAACGATTTGCTCGCAAAGGCTCCCGCGATCTAATAACGTTTCGTTTCATAACGCGGCTTGAAAAATCGCAAATTTGTTTTTCTACATTGTAGGAATAAACATTATTAATTCAATTAAAAATTCAAAAAATTTAGGAAATTCTATAAAGAATTTATAGTATGCAAGTATATTAAATAATATAGAAAATCGAAATATCTCTGCAATGACTCACACATACAGTAGATAGATATTAATTCAAATTTATTCTCTTCTGCACCCTATAATCGTTATTCATTCAAACTAATTCGCGCTCATAATCCGTATCGAATGAAGTATTTATGAAACAATTACCACTGCTTAATCTCGCGATGAGATAGCGATCTACCTTCTCTATGCACGTACAATAAAACTGTGCGAACGCCTTCTTGTGGTAGCGATAATTAAAACAGTTTGTAATTCATGTTTCTATCATAATCACATTATACATTTACATATGTGACGTAAACTCCCGAGATTGCATAGCTCATCAGAGTCACAATTAAAATTATTTAAAATTAAAATTAAATTATTTCTCTGGTGTTATTTTTTATTTTATTTAGGAGACAAAGCTTGTAAAGCTTTAAAAGAATTAGTTTTTAGTTGGAGTTTATAAAAAAATACAAAGCTATTTCAAACGATGTATCGTAATGGCTGGTTCTACTCGATTTATTATCATAATTACATTTAGTATAACAGTTTAATTAAACTATATACTTTTTCTATACGTAGAATTAAATAATTTATAGATTATTTAATTCTACGTATAGAAAGTGTTTTTTTCTTCAAAACACACTTTTCTTTGCGATTCTTCTTTTTCTTCGATTCTTTCAAAGCCGACGACAGACCGAGCACGTCGAAGGGTCAAGCTGAGCACAATGTGACGCGAACGCTGGTGGCGCGAAAAGACAAAACAAGAGGAGGAGGAAGAGTCATGATCGAGTAGAGCGACGTGAATAAACGCCGCCGCGCCGCCGACATAACAAAATCGAAAAATGGCGGTGCACGAGAGAGAGGAGACGTACCGCATCGTAGCCTTCGGGGTCCGGACCGCGCCACAGGGAGCGGAGGAACTTAACCGCAGACTCTCGAAAGCAATAAACCATAAAGCTATTAATGTTACGCCCTGAAATGGTTACGCCACGAATATAACGTATACGCGCGCGCAACTTGTACAATCCCGGCTTCTCTCGGATGTATCCCTCTCGTCCTTCGATCTCTCGAGGATCCGTACGCGAGATCAGCCGGGATTGTAGCCGACCGATCGCGATGACAAAGCGATCTGTTTCGGGAATCTTTCCAACGAAAGCTTGATGTAACTCTGCACCAATTGTATATTAGCATTTACTTTCAACTTCACACTGACACGTCTTTTCGAAAAAAAAAAATAGAAATGGTTCTGGGACAAAGAAACAAGTCATAATATACAATTCATTTGCGTATTTCAATGGAATGCGAAAACTGCAAAGCCACAAAGAAGAACATGGAAAAAAATAAGGATGCTTGCATAAAGAGGCATAAATGTCCGCGTAAACTTTTCTTTCGATGCTTCGAAGCTTATAATACACGACTTCGCTCAAACACGAAAACCGTTAGGTTTCGCGAAGAAGAGACGCGAACCTCGTTTTATTCGTTTCTGTACGCGGTTGCAAGTTGCTTTGCTCGGGCGTTTTCCCGAAATACAATAATAACGAACTCTCGTTCATATCGGAATTTCGATCAAAGAGTTTTGATTTATCGTACGAAGTTATCGCACGCGAGATGTGTAGAGTTCCATTATTCTTTCTCGAACGTCTTTTATTCTTTCTTTCTTTTCATTTCGTTTCCAACAAGCTTCTTATTATCTCGTGCCTTAATTTTTCCACTGGTTTTAATAAATTGATTTTCTTCTCATTTTCAATTTTTTTTCTCTTTTTATTTTTCTCTCTTTCTGTCTTTCTTTTTGAGATTTATTCTCGCCTTGAAATTCAAGGCTCGAGTCTGTTTTCTTTTTTCTTTGTTTTTTGTGCAACTTCGAACCGATAGTTATTTCGCGCGTTTACGATACTCGGCTTTTATTTCGTCGGGGGCATTTAGCCGCAGGGCTCCGTTTTACAGTGCGACCTAAAACGAGAGAGAGAGAGAGAGAAAGCCCCAATGTCCAGAAAACGATTTTGGTGGTGGGGAAATGCGAGAGGTCGATCGACGGTATCGATGTTTACGAGCTCAAATAAACGGCGCCGCCGCTGCAATCGGCGTGCGGTTATTCCGTATTACTTTGGGTCTTTAATGGGAGAGGGTGGCATCTTAAAGTGCCGCATAAAAATCGACGCTCACCTCCTAGAAGGTGGTCGGAGATGGACCACGTAGGGCTCGACGCGACGTGCTCGTTCACAAAAGAAACCTCACCGCGGGATTTCGGGACGTCGCATTCTCTTTGCTCGCTTGTTTCTCTCCACGTCCTACGTCATCCTCGCTCCTCATATTTCGTGGTTTTTTGTCAGATTTATCGCTCGCGCACTTCGAGATCACATCGGGACCGCGTGTCTCCGAAAATTTTTTTTATTGCCATTCTCCTGTCTCATTGTGTGACTTTTAGCCACGAAAATAGTCGTACTTTTTTTTAAGTACCTTAATTAACAATGTTTATTTCTTTATAATTGACCACATTTCTGTCAAATTTGTTCTTCTAAAGAATCGCGAGAAGCAATTAATCGTCCCGCGACGACAAAAATTAATGCCCGATCATTACATTCAATATCGTGATCTCCTATATATGGACTAACCGCTTCGGATCTAACAGCGAGGACAGGTTTCCTAAAAGGAAACTTCTCGCAAATGATAGAGCGTGGAGGATGTTCGCGCCACGCCCGTAATCAATACCGCCGGCATTGTCTACGTCGGTGCAGGCGTCGTAAATTTGGCAGAATGTTAATTCCACGCGCGAGAGCGAGCGGGGCAATTTTCGCGGGTCTGGAGATAATCACCACGTTCTGCGCCCAGGGTGTATCTCAGTCCCGGGGATCTAATGATGAATTTTGTGCCGCGCAAGAGCCTCGAAGCTCGGAAAACGAGAACGAGGAACGTGTCGGCCCGCCCGACCTCAACATCGCCGACACTTCTGGCGAGGCCGCTCTTCTCTCGCCTGTCTAAACGTCCGTGCGGACTATCACCGCTCGTAGTGTTTCTTTTTATCGGACCACCTTCCAGCATGCCAGCGCGCGCCCATAAGTTCCCTTCGACGTGTCGGCTCGAATCACCATTTGTTTCGAGCCTAGGTCGTAATTCGTTTACTGCATGGCGTCCGTCGACTAGTCGTAAAACCGTCAAACCGCGCGCTGTTGCGTAGATTATCGATTTTTAGGAGCCACGTGTTTTTAAGCGGCATATAATAAAATACGCATTCGAATTTATCACATACTTGCTACACTTATGATTTATTACTTGTAAAGCTTCGACTTGGTACCAAAACATAGTACGATAAAACGCCGAACGTATTTATGTGTTTTAGAGAAGAAAGAAAATTTAATTGCTGTTATGTTGTTTTAAGAAATTGAATCCACCTGTTGATATTCTGCACAGAGAATCCGAGACCCATTCTCAGCGCTAATTCACTTAGTATACCTATCATCATTCTCCGAGTAGACCCTCAGAAGGAAGTTTCACAATGACAAGAAACTCCAGCCGCTTGTCAGACCGTAAATTCCGCGATTTCACAGCGGTATATCTCGTCCGTAGACGAAAAATCCTGTTGGACGGATATTCCGACAAATATTCGCCATACCTCTTCATTATGACGATCAAGTCGTTCATCTTCGATGCGGGCCGAGTTCGCGGGACACGACCGAGGGGATAGGGTTGGCAGAAAACCTCAGCCATTACGCGATTCCCATCGTTGATGCAGATCCACGCACGAGCCGCATTCTCGAGGCTTCTGGCGCCATGCCACGCTACGCGCATTTGGTATCCGGCGACACTCGCCGGTAGCATCTGGCCGACACAAATACTCGCGTGCCCCCAGGTACTCGCGTACGTTCTTTTCCCTTCGCCAGTCTCCGGCGTCGTCGGTCGGAATCGTGTTCTTCTGCCGGCGCGCTCTACTCAGGTACTCGTCGTGCAAAAAGAATACGCGTCCTTACCGCGCGCAATTATTTTCGCATGATTCCGATCGCCGGCCAAAGATTAAGACCGCCCTTTCGGCACCGCATGCCGATCGCAGGCTCGTTTGCGAACCGCTCTTGCGAGGATGATGCGCGATTTAACCGGGCAAAACCTAATTCCGGTACAAAGCGAACGTGCGACTATGCTTCACCACGCGGGGCGGTCGTTTCTTTGCTCCACGCGACGAGAGAAAGAATCAGGTATTTAATAAAAATCTCGAGTCTCTTTCTTTTCCGCACTTGTACTTTGGAGGAGTAGTTCGTCCTTTCGATTTATTTTATGGCGTGACGACGTTACACATAATTATCGATTTTACGAAAAATTTGCCTCCCACAAAATGTATGCGTTGACATGCACGTGTTGAATTTATTGCTTCCTGCTTTCACTGGAGCGCGTATAATAGAGCTGAACATGACAAAAGTGATATTTTAACAAACATTAGCTTTTCTCTCCTTACCGTGCTAAAGTGAAACTTGTTCTTTTTTTTTTCTCTTTTTCAAGAAAAGAACCGCGCATTAACTACTTATTTGTTTTGTATGTGAAAGCAAGCAAACATTGCAAAACTTTATACTGTAGATTTGTTTTTCGACATTACTATCTAATTCTTGTCACCACACGCTTGATATACCTACGTTTGAGACAACTTTTACCAAAGAAGCAACGTCGCGGCAACGTGCAGAGGGAATGTCCTGCCTCGTTTCCGAGACCGCAAACGTTTGCCGTAACTTGCGCACAAAGTATAGACACGCAGTGCCTCCAAGTTTATGCGCCGGTCACTCGAACACAGTCGACTGGGAGGATCGTAATTGCACAACGAAATCACAGCGGCGCGTGTACGGCACTTTATGGAGGTGGTTCGCCCACCGATACGGCACGCTTCGCTCATAGAGAATATCACTATCTATAGATCGCGGGAATATACTCTCTCGGTGTGCGGTGTGGGTAGGTGTCTACGAAGTATATCGTAATCGGAAATGAATAACGCGCGATTTCTTCCAAGCACAGAAGTCCCGCGCACACAATCTCTGATATTTGATTTCAACTATGAACCGTTATTCCGGATTGCTTAATAAGATATGTTTATTTTATAGTCTCTAGAGAAGCTGTGAGAAGAGAAAGAAGAGAGAGAGAGTTTAAACTTAACGTATCGCTTGCACTCGCTTCGTACAAGCAGTTTAGTACTTTTAGTGGATTTACACTCAGAACTGTTTTATTTTAAATGTAACTTAATAAATTATTTAAGTTTATTATTATTTATGTTTTCAGTTTGTATCGGTACCAATGGCCGTCTTTCATTGCCGTCTAACAAGGACCGTCACTACCGGAATCTTCGAGACCGGTACACCAACTGTACTTACGTCGACGGTAACTTGGAGATCACGTGGCTTAACGAAACCTTCGATCTCAGTTTCCTCCAGCATATACGGGAGGTCACCGGCTATATCCTCATCAGTCACGTGAACGTACGCAGGGTCGTCCTCCCGAGGCTACAGATCATCCGTGGCAGAACCCTCTTCAAGGTTACCATTCGCGACCAAGAATTCGCTCTCTTCGTTACGATGTGTAATATGTACACCCTCGAGCTGCCATCTCTCAGAGGTGCGTCAATTTACTTCTTTTGTGTATACAATGAAAATTTATTTGTTTCTATTACATGTACAATTGTAAAATTATCTTTAAAAAAAGACTTCTATTTAATACAAACCTTCATAGTGTAGGATCTTGATAGGTTTTGTTTAAAATAAATAAATAAATAATTAAATAAATAAATGAATAAATAATTTAAATGTTCTGTATTTGCTTATGATAATAAAAAATAAAAATAAAGAAAGAACTTATAACACTCAATGTTAATTATAAAACTCAGTCGGAGCGCGTAAACTTTCGAGCGTCTTACGTTATCAGCGGATTCGGACCTTCTCTTGCCTCTCTCGGCTCTAAATCTTTTACATGGACTCTGTTTTCTGTTTTTGAATTTGTCGGTTGAGTCGTACCGGTAATTAATAAATATTATAGAGATAAGAACGGAAAATATTT
The DNA here is from genome assembly GCA_014825685.1 of Pseudomyrmex cubaensis. Classification (NCBI taxonomy): domain Eukaryota; kingdom Metazoa; phylum Arthropoda; class Insecta; order Hymenoptera; family Formicidae; genus Pseudomyrmex; species Pseudomyrmex cubaensis. The sequence continues at coordinate 45,864 of QVOA01010622.1, read as the reverse complement.
GTCACCTCTACAGTCGCGCAAATATACAAATCAATTGTGAGAGATCATCTCGCCGTTAAATTCGAAAATAACAGAAATATATAATATGTTCTACGATATAATATCAGATAATTTTGTTCCTACAATAGTTTTATGGTATATCGCGTTTAACTCATCACGATCGATTTTGCCTTAGATATACTCAATGGGAGCGTGGGCATATACGACAACAACAACCTCTGTCATATCAAGAAGATTAATTGGAGCGAAATAATCAGCAGCCCGGAAGGACAATATAGTAACAACCTTTGGACTAACAGCTCTTGTCCGCCGTGCGACGAGAGCTGCGAGCAGGGCTGTTGGGGCGAAGGTCCGGAGAACTGTCAAAAGTTCTCCAAAATCAACTGCTCACCTCAATGTTGGCAAGGCAGATGCTTCGGACCGAATCCGCGCGAGTGTTGTCATCTTTCCTGTGCCGGTGGATGTAACGGTCCGAAACAGAGCGACTGTATTGCTTGTAAAAACTTTTACAACGATGGCGTGTGCACCGACGATTGTCCGCCTATGAAAAAGTATGTAACACAAAACAAAGTGTGTATTTATAACTCTAAAACTGAGTCTTTATAAAATAATTAATAATTAATGCATTTTATCACATGGCTCTAATAACATTAATTAATTGAAAATATTTTTAAGAGTTAATTACAAAAACTGGGACAACATTTATTAAATATTATATATAAATAAATATTGTGTTACAATTGTTTTATTGTGTTTTAGATACAATCCAACAACATATTCGTGGGAAGCTAATCCTGAAGGGAAGTACGCTTACGGAGCCACTTGCGTGAGGAAGTGTCCGCAGCATCTGTTAAAAGACAACGGCGCCTGTGTGAGATCTTGTCCTCCGGAGAAGAAAGAAGTGAACGGCGAGTGTGTTTCTTGCGACGGTCTTTGTCCTAAAAGATGCAAGAATACCGATATAATTCATTCTGGTAATATCGACTCGTTCAAGGACTGTACCGCCATTGACGGCTCGATCACGATTCTCGAACAAAGTTTCAATGGTTTTCAAAATATTTACGCTAATTTCTCGTTCGGCAAGCGATACGAAAGGATGCATCCTGACAAACTAGAGGTCTTTAAATCACTGAAAGAGATCACAGGCTTTCTGAACATCCAAGCGTATCATAAGGATTTCAAGAATCTTTCGTACTTTCGTAATCTGGAATTGATCAGAGGAAGAATACTTACGGATAATAGGCTTGCATCGTTGTACATCGTTAAAACTTCTTTGGAGTCTTTTGAACTTAATTCTCTGAAAACGATTGTATCCGGTTCGGTCATCATTGTGGAAAACAAAAATCTTTGTTACACGCAAAGCATTAATTGGACGAGAATCCAGAAATCAGTTGGACACATAAAGGAAAACAACTTGTTAAACAATCGGGATGAGAGCGAATGCGGTAAGTATAAAATCTCAGAGATCTAAACTCTCTTGTTTATAAATGCGTCTGATATGTGTTTAATGTTGTGACAAGAAAAACAATTTATATATAGACATCGTATTGTATAATTAAGTTAATTAATGTTTATGGAAAAAATTTTAAAGAGTATTGTTTGAATTGCAGTCAAGGATGGCTTTGTATGTGACGAACAATGCTCGGCTGAAGGATGCTGGGGCTCTGGACCAGCACAATGTTTGTCTTGCAAGAATGTTATTTTGGGCAACGATTGTCTCGAGAACTGTACAGCGCCAGGGTATGTTGCTGTGTGCACTAAAAATTATACTAATCGTATTTTCTCCAATAATGCATAATGGATTTTTGTTTAATTAAATTTGCCTTCTTAGATCATGGATTAAAGGTAAATCGATTATCTTTCGCGAGAAACATAAGCTTCAACTTTTGCTATTATATTTTTTATCTTCATTTCACAGCAAGATACAACGTACATGTATTATCGCAAACACCTGTAGTTTTATTGTAACCGCTTTTATTCGCACTTGCATTAATTTTCAATGGCAAGCAAAAAGCCGATACAAACATATTCGAAAAATGTTCATCTTGTATGTGCCAGTTTTTGAAACTTACATTTTTGTTCTTTTTTTTTCTCATCTGCTTTTACAATGTTTTTACGTTTCTTTTGCGTTTGATTTTACACAATAATTTCTTCGGTGATCTTTAGCATTGCTTAATAATTCATATTAATTATGTTGTCAGAATTTATCAGGCAAACAAACATACTTGCAAAGTGTGTCATGAAGAGTGCGACGGCTCCTGCATCGGTCCTAATGCTGATCAATGCTTCAAATGCAAAAACATTCAAGACGGGCCGTTCTGTGTGTCCAAATGCCCGTTCTTGAAATACAACGACAACGGCCAATGCAAACACTGCCATGAAAACTGCGTGGACGGCTGCGACGGGCCCGGGTATAACGTAGGCGCCAACGGATGTCGTAGTTGCGAAAAGGCAATAATTAACGAAAAAAACATACCAGAACGATGTTTGTTCAAGAATGAACAATGCCCGGACGGTAAGTCAATGCAATGATCTTAGCTCTTTCATGAATTTTACATCAACATATCAATATTTGTGTATATATTTTTCTTTCTCTCTTTCGATATAAACTAATTTTTAAGAATATTTATGATAGTGAAATAACGTTACTACAGTGAAATTTTTTATAACGTCGTAAGAAACGTTTTATAACATCACATTTTTAACACAAGAATCTTTTTATAAATTTACAGGATATTATTACGAATGGGTGAATCCGCAGGAGCAAGGTGCTTTGAAGCCTCTTGCTGGAAAGGGTGTCTGTCGCAAATGTCATCCACGTTGTAAGAAATGCACAGGATATGGCTTTCACGAGCAGGTGTGTCTACAGTGCGCCAAGTACAAGAGAGGCGAGCAATGCGAGGATGAATGTCCCGTTGATCATTTTGTGGAAGCTGGCACGCAGCTATGTGTACCGTGTTTTCCGGAGTGCCGAGGATGCTTTGGCCAGTTTGCTAATCAGTGCTACAAATGTCGGAACTACAAAATTTACACTGTAAGTAATAGACACGACAGTGAATAATGGTGTTAACAATATTGTATATCTTGTTTTATATTATTGTGTGTATATTAAAATATATATAATCTGTTTATTTAGGCGGATCCTATTAGCAACAATACAATGTCTTTCAATTGCACGGAAGTCTGTCCTCCGGAATATCCTCATAAAATCTTTCCGCCGGACAGCGAACCGTATTGTTCCGTAACGAAGGATCTCGGCTATCAAATGGACAGCGAAGTTCAGAACGCTATTTTAGCTGGTGTCGTGTGTGTCATAGTGGTGATTGTTGTAATCGCTCTTGTGATATTGTATCTGTGGCGACAGAGGAGAAAAGAAAAGGAGAACACTGTGAAGATGACTATGGCTTTGACAGGTTTGGACGATAACGAACCGCTTCGACCAACAGGAGTAAAACCGAATCTTGCAAAGTTACGGATTATTAAAGAAGAAGAGATGAGAAAAGGAGGAATATTGGGTTACGGTGCTTTCGGTAACGTGTTCAAAGGCGTTTGGGTGCCGGAAGGTGAAAACGTGAAGATCCCGGTCGCTATAAAGGTTCTTCACAATGACACCGGTATGAATACGTCTAAAGAATTTCTCGATGAGGCTTATATTATGGCCAGTGTCGAGCATCCGAATCTGCTGCAGTTACTCGCGGTGTGCATGACATCGCAAATGATGTTGGTGACCCAGCTGATGCCCCTGGGCTGTCTGCTGGAATTTGTACGCAGATACAAGGATAAAATAGGCTCGAAACCGCTATTGAATTGGTGCACGCAAATAGCAAGAGGTATGGCTTATTTGGAGGAGAGGAGATTGGTCCATCGTGACCTGGCAGCACGAAACGTTCTCGTACAAACTCCGAATTGCGTGAAGATCACTGATTTCGGACTCGCTAAACTGTTGGATGTCAACGAGGAACAGTATAAGGCCGCGGGCGGAAAAATGCCTATTAAATGGTTAGCACTGGAGTGCATTCAGCATCGAGTGTTCACTCACAAATCGGATGTGTGGGCATTCGGAGTGACTATTTGGGAAGTTCTTACTTATGGCGGAAGACCATACGAAAGTGTTTCTGCCCGAAATGTGCCGGAGCTGCTGGAAAAAGGTGAAAGATTGCCGCAACCTCCAATTTGTACGATTGATGTATACATGATTATGATCAAGTGTTGGATGCTTGATGCGGAATCCAGACCTAGCTTCAAAGAGTTAGCGGAAGATTTTGCGAAGATGTCTAGAGATCCTGGTCGATATCTTGTTATCAAAGGAGACAAATACATGAGACTTCCTTCGTATACAGTGCAGGTAATTTATATATTTATGCAAAACTTGCGTGTAGTTTTTTTTTTTTTTTTTGTAAGCAATTTGTGTTATCTTAAATTTTCTTATGAATCTTCAGGACGAAAAAGAGATGATACGAAATCTCGCATCAGCGATGGATGGTCCCGAAGCTTTAATGGATGCTGACGAGTATCTACAGCCAAAATCACGAGCTCCACTTCCGCCTGGGATTTCCGCATCAAGTACTTCTGGTTCATCGCCGAATACGCCAGTAAAATCTTGCTGGCCGAACAACAAGCCACTGGCCGCTGATTCTCCAACGCCGCAGAATCAACAAAACTGGGACAGAGAACTTTTGAGGTACGGCAACAATCAAGGGAACGGAAACGCGTCGCACGAAGCCGAAATGTTCTGTCAGCCCACGCCTTACGTACACTCCAACGGTCATTGCGGACATGCTGTGGCAATCAGCGCAAAGAGATACTGTTCGGATCCGTTGAAGATGGTCGGTAAAGGTAAGCAGAATGACATCTGTTAAAGTTGCAGAAGAAATCAAAAAGAATCTTTCTGCAAAGATGAAAACTTGTATATAATAAATTAATGAGTTAATTTCAGATTGTGACGTGACGGACGATTGTTTTGACGCTAAAGTTAACTCCGCACATCAGCAGGCACAAGTAGGTGACTTGAAGCTAGATTTGCCTTTAGACGAGGATGACTATCTTATGCCGTCACCGCAGTTGCCAGCCAACACGACGCAGTACATAGATCTCATCGGGGAATCTAAGCTTACAGGTAAGCTAGAAATAAGAGCAAAATTTGCTCCTATAGGTAAAAAACTTTTAATTTTTAAATAGTCTTTCACTATATAATTATTTTTGTATTCTTTTGCAGAATCCGAACCAATGCGACTAAATAATGGTTTCCGAAAATATCCAGGTTACCTAACGATACAAGGGAAGACATCGTTAGATAACCCGGAGTATATAATGTCACAAGATGACGGCCCACTCACGCCACAGACGTTAGGTATCCCAACACCAGATTTGGAGAAGGTTCTGACGAACGGCATATTTGGGTCTCAAGTTAGGCAGCGAAGTTCCGAAGAGGAGTCGGATCACGAGTACTATAATGATTTCGACCGTTTGGAACGGGAATTGCAACCATTGAAACCGTTTGGAAAGAACGAGACAACGGTGTGATTTTAAAGAAATCACTTCCGAAGACACAAAACATGTCTCATAATCACAAAAATGATCATTTGATAGAACTTTTTGTGTTAACGGACAAGAAGACAAATCGAATGACTTCGGAAGTGAGCGAACTAGAACTGAACGTTGAAATGTTGAAGTTACTCGACTTCCGAGAAAAACCCGCTGTACTTAGAAAGGACACTTCGTTCAAGTGCCGCATTTGAATGTGATTAGACGTAAAATTAGAGACTTGTGCATACTGCGTGATATAAAAGTAAAACGGTTAAAAAAAAAGAACTATAACGATAATGGAAATAAAAATTGCGCGACGGCGATAGTCGCGACTAAGTAGTGCAAAGATATTCTTAATGTGCCATTTACCGTGGCTTGTAAATAATTACTTTCCGTACTAGCTTCTCGAGGATGTAGAGGAATACCTTGGGACTTAATTCGCAGAGACAGCGTTCGAGATCTCTGCTCGTAGTTTTTCTTTGGAGCTGGTTGAAGAAATTTCGGAGACTTCTTTATTGCAAAAAACAAGATTACGATGTTCATAGACTATAGAAATGAGTAAAACGCAAGAGAATGTTAAACGTAACTTTATTGAAACTTAACAAAAAAGTCTGTTGTAAATCTGCAATAATGACTGTGTTACCAAGGCGCAAAATCTTTATGAAATTACTTGATTTCATGGCCTAATACACTCGTGAGCTTCCTCCGTATCTTAATAAAGATATTGTGTGCATCATGATAGATAGTATTTTTTTGCGATGTCTATCTTTCAATAGATTCGACCGAAAATGTAAATCAACATATTTTTTTTACATTTGACCGATTTATATATAATTGAGAAAAATATTGAAATATTATCGACACAAACATAAGTAACCGATCGCAAATGTACAGGAACCTTGTCACATTTAAGGCTCCCAGTATTTATTGTAACTATTGAATTATTATTATTATTTTATATATATATATATATATATATTTTTTTTTATATATACATATATATATATATTTACATCGAAACAAACTGATAATGGTGAGTTATAAACGAAAAATTCAGGAGGAAATTAAAATTCGAAATACCGCTTTAATTGTTTAAGTAAGCGTGTTTAAAGCGTGATTACTTATTTTGTCTCACGGTGAAAAATTATCAACAAATACCGAGATTTTTCTTTCGTATTATTCAACATTATTAGTTAGTTCAATTACTTATTTAAAAAAAATCATTGTACAATTGGTTTTGATGTATGAACTTTGACAATGTGCTTATAGGTGACGCCTATTGGACACTTTCGCATAAAGTTTTGCGATCACTTTTACCACTCAAGCGAGATGAAGCAGTTTTCTTTCATCAAAAGTCGGAATATTATCGGAAATATTTCAAAAGATTACTCAATTTGTATTTTACAAGATATTGACTTGTTTTTATTGTATCATGTATATAATGCACGCATAAATTATTATTATCTTTTTTTAAATTGTACTCTCTTTCATTACTCAAATATCACTCACATAATAAATTACGCAAGCCGAAATCTCTTACAAAGGATTGGCAATATCCGTAGTTTGATATGGAATTTTACAAAATTGGCATATTTTGAGTTGTACTTTGCCACACAAACTAAATGTTGAAAGATATAAAGCAAAATATGAAATTGCTTATGATCAAATAGGGAAATAAATTTCACAATTTAAAATCAAGTTTTGCGATTTAAAAGTTACTGTAATTTTTACTTATATATTTTAATGTATAATATTATGTGTATAATTTTTATTTATATATAATGGCGCCCGCAAAATTTTAGCGTTTTGTCGACTCCTAAATTGTAAAAATGTCCTATTTTACTGCCGAGAATAAATTCGCCACGCGTTGAGATCTGATCTGTTCGCAACGCAAGTGAACGAAATTCTACTTAAGTTTAAAAGAGCAAAAGAGAGACTCAACGACGTATTTTCCTCTTCTAATGCCATCATCTTTTTTTTGTTTTGTAACAGGATTCACCAAGATGAACTTTGAAAATCACGAGGTGTTTCGATTTTTATAATATAAAGCGCGATTTGTACATAGTTTACGAGTAGTGTAATAAAACTTCTTCGGGCGTAAAAGAATAAACGAAAAGTATTTGGAACAAGATCGGTAATCATCGTTAAAATATTGGTGACTCGTACGTAGCCGCACCAAGAAATACTACAATAGGACGTGCCATGTTGTACAGAAAAAAAAAGAAAACAAGAAAATAGCAAATTTTGTGACAAAAAACGGATCTTCGCTCTATCTATTTAACAGGTTTTACGAAAATGCTTTTTCACGAAATTTGTATTTATGCTATAAATGAACATGAATGCATGCAAGATTGATGGTCCTATAAGATTTACTTATATTTATGGTGCCACTACTACACTATTTTTACACTATTAAATATGTAAATAAAACAACAAGTGCGTCTCGTCATTTGCAAGTAAAGAAATAAAAATACATTTAGACGTAAAGTGTTTGTTTTTCTTAAAATATACAGATACGGATTAAGTTAATTATTTTTGTTACACAGAGAATATTTTTGTTGTTATCTACAAATTTATTATAATAAATTCATTTATTATAATAAATTTCATAATATTATCATGATCGTGTCTTGTGATAACTAAATTCGTATTTGAAAATAATTGTAAGAAAGAAAAACTATTAAATCCAAATCATTCTTCGATGATCATTTATTACGATAAATAAAAAAAAAAACAATATATTCCCAATCTCGCTGCACATCATGCGGTATCTTATCCGTAACGATGTAAGCCAATACGTATTGTGTACATTACGTGTTAAGCTATTACTAATTAATATTATTATTTTAGTGTAACAGATTCTTTTTGTAATATATCATTTTCACCATTATTCGATGGAAAGACGCGATTCCTTTGGAACGCGCGGACCAAGAGAACGTCTTTCCATTTCCTTCATCCTCGCACATTTCGTTTTATACATGCAAATCGGACTGAAAATAACAACAGAATTTCGCGATAATGCGAAAGAATTTTTAATTTTAATTAAAATTAATTTCTTTGCGCATACATGTGAGAGTCAAGCAAAATAGATAAACATTTACAAATAAAGATAAAAACGGTTTTTAAAAATAAAAAAAGTACTTTATTTATAAAATAAAAGTCTTTACTTATAAAATAAAATGAAACTTTGAAAATAATATATAATGTTTTATTTTATTTTAATATTTTATTGGTTTAAACGCTATATTGGTAAAAAATAGGATTTTTTTTAAGTTTTTCTAGATGCGACAGTTTTTCTTAGCGAATAGTTTGTGACATATTTAAAAAAACGCTATTTTTTAAATCCAAGATCTATTTCTTAAAATATCTGTTTTTAACTTCAACTAAAAATTTATATCTATTTTGGTAACTCATTTACACATATATGCAAAATTTTATTAATATAAAAATTTCTGAGCTCACGAAATTCTCTTGTAAACATGTTAATTAAGAATTGTACATTATACAACTGAATATATTGTATCTATGTAATTGCGAGGAGTTTTATTTGCCATTCGGTTGTGGACATAGAACTTATATATATAGATCTTTATTATATCATATATATATCGCAAAAATTTTATTGTAATAAAGAATCATCATTCTCTCATCATTTGTTTCTTTTACTTAAAATCTGAATTTATATCGTGTAAAATGTACATAACGTTTTGTCATGCACATTTATTATTCAAGGCTTGAAAGTATAAATAAGGAAACTCTGTATGCAATGAAAAGAATGAAAAGGCACATTGTTATATTGCTCAACGTATTTTCCTTATATTCTGGGAGTTTAATTTATATAGCCACGTGTTATTTTTATTCTGCATGTGAAATTTTATCTCGCTTAATTAATTTTTTTTCAAAATTACAGAAAAGTCGTACATAATTTAAGTGAAAAAGTTTTAGCAGTATTGCATACAAGTTTTGCAACCATATAAATTTTTTTTTCATATTAAACTGCTAAAGAGAAATAAGCGATTGTGCATATATATCGTTTAGTGACTTGTGTAAAGCGAACGGAACTTCACGGAGCTGCACGAAGCTACACGAGAACGCATTACGACATTTGCAACTCTCTCTCTCTCCCTCTCATTTCATACACTACGTCACGGTAAATCTTGTGATTCGATCAGTCGCTCGCGAATAATCGTACAACGCGAGTCTGCGAGGATATTTTTAGTGCGAGATTTCCGCGTCGGAGCCCGGCATTTCCTCAATGTGGTTGATAAAACGTGTCGCACGTCGGTTTGTTCGTCAATTGAAGACGCGAAAGTTTAATCAAACCCGATTCAATAATTTACGTAAGAAAAGTTCAGTGCATTTACAGAAGTAAAGTGCGCACACAGAAAAAAGACACTTAACAATTGCGGGGTATTGTATTACACAGCGTCCTAGAATTTTTTCTTACATTGCAAATTTGTAGAAAAAAATCAGAGAGTTGTCTCATATATATTTTAAAATGTACTACGTCAGCTCTTACTTATAGACTGTCACTTTTATTGACTTACAATTAAATAGAATGTGTTATCTGTGAAAGTATACTGTTATCTTTACACTGAATTTACGCAAACCGAATGAAGTTACTTAAAGCCGTATTTTGACATATATTTTTACACATATTTGAGTTTATAATAAAAATATTATATATTAAATATTACAACTAATTAAATTGCACTTAAGAAAACATCTTTCGTATATGATAAATGAACTGTTATAACATAAAACTCTTGATGTTAGAATAAAAAATATCTAATGTAACCATTATACATGTATTATCCCAAGAATTTATGTATTTTAACAATTCTGATTTATTCCAATATCGATGTACCAAAACGACTTTAAAAAAGAAAATCAAATATCTCTTATCGATAAGGATAACATTCCAGTTTTATCGTTTAAAAACATTCTTTGCCGATACTTTTCTAGTCCTAAAAATATCACTTAACAGTACCATCCAGTTAGCAGTTAGAGCAGTTAATAGTCAGATACAGTGTCTGTCGGTTTAAAGTATTGTAATTATAAAAAAATCTTACAGTAATATAGGAATACTTTATTGTTAGACATTTCTAAGAAAAGCATGTAATCTAATAATTTACAATAGAAATTATTTTCGGAATTTCAGACACGACAAGGTATTCGATTTTTGTGTCATCTCGAGCAGACGACATGAATACTGTAAACGACCCATACCTTAGACACCTGTTTGACGGCGATCCGGTGTTCAATGTCTATAATCACGAAGCCACGAATTTATCAGTCGGTGCGCCTGGCCCTGATCTACTGAAAAACTGCACAGAAATGTTAACCAAGTCTACGCGACATAGATTGGTAAAATTAATTATTTAGTATTTGCGATTTCATCGAACAATCAATTATACCGCTTAATACACTGCAATTTTTGTGTCTACGTAATATGCTATCTTTAAGAGCATGTGTTATTATCTTTAATGAGTGTCAAAGATAAAATACATAGATATATGTATTTAAGAGAACATTTATGTAAGAGCTTACCTTAGAAAAAGAAAAAACAACGACAACAAAAGTCCTGAAAAATATTTATCGACACGTCATGCAACGTCATTCACGCTAAATGAAACTTAATATCGCTTTAGGAGGAAGAAGAGAAGGAAGGAAAATATTATCTTTTCCAATACGGTATTACGGCTGGTCTGTGGGAATGTCGCGATGAATTAGCTAAATTTTTGAGCAGACGATACGGTAACGCTGTAAAGAGAGAGCATCTGATATTGACGTGCGGAGCTTCGCACGGTCTGCAATTATTGTTGAATACCATACTCTCACCGAATGGTGTTATATTTGTAGAAGAATTTACTTACATGATTGCACTCGATGCTTTTAAGCAATTTCCGCTGATGAAAGTGGTCACAGGTGCTCAAAAAATTTTTATTAACTATCAACTCATAACTCGTAATCAATTTTTTCAACATATTTTTAAAAATAATAAAGAATATTTTTATCCAATCTTACGCGTCAAATAAAAAAGATCTCTTATTGTGCCTTGTTGCCTCTTATTATAGTGCCAATGAAGTATGACGTGGTAGACCTAGACGCGTTCGAAAAAATAGTAGCTGAAGAAAAGGCAAAAGGCAGCTTTCTTCTGAACGATCAGAAAATATTCTGGGCGATGTTCTATACTATACCGATTTTTCACAATCCAACTGGAATGACATTATCACCTGGTAATTCAAACATGATATGTAACAAATCTCCTTACGTAGCTGCAATTGTAAACCAATATTATTCTTCCTATTATAAGAACGCAAATTACTTCAGTGAAGTAATTTGCATATAATACTTCTTTATTTCTTCTTGACAGATCAGTGCAAACGTTTAGTAGAGATTGCGCAAAACAATTCTATAGTGGTAGCCTGCGACGACGTGTACAATCTGCTTTATTACGGGCAAGGATTGCCGCCATTGCGCTTATTTTCTTACGACAATCCAGAAGATCCGAATTACAAAGGAGGAAACATTGTGTCAAACTGTTCCTTCTCTAAAATTCTTTCGCCAGCAATTCGCGTTGGATGGATCGAAGGCGGTTCGCGTATTGTCAATACGATAAAGACATCGTGAGTGCAAAATTTCATCGCTTTGCGAAAAATATTTGTACACAAAATTAACAAAATTTTTCTATTTAATTGTGTTTATGCGTTTTTTTATAGAGGCGTAATGTGCAGCGGTGGTGCAGTCAACCATTACGTTTCTGGATTAATTGCGAGCATGCTTCACGAAAATATTGAGGATGAGTATCTTGATAAGATTCTAAAGATATACAGGGTGCGTTTATCAGTTAAAAAAAAAGTATATAGTTATATCAAAAACAAATTGATTCGTGAAAGATGATTTTAATGAATTAATATCAGGAACGATTAGATACGCTATGCACAACTTTGGATCGATTTTTGCCGAGCTGTTGTTCATATCGACGACCAGAAGGTGGTTACTTCGTTTGGCTTCATCTTCCTTCAGGTATAATGAGTTCTCTTCTTTTTTATGTAAAAATAATGATAGTAATTTAAGTAATATATACGCGCGTAGAAATTGTAAATTTCTAAAATTTTTAAATTATAATTCTACTTATTGTAAACATTTTTATTTTTTGCAGATGTGGATGGCACCAAGTTCGTCTCGTGGTGTCAGAAGGAATACAAAGTATCAGCAATACCAGGAGTTCGATTTTCATATACGGGAGAAGCAAAGAACTTTTTACGTCTGAGCATAGGTTTCCATACGAAAGAAGTTTTAGAGACTGCAGCACAAACCTTATGCAAGGCGCTTTTAATATATATCAGACAACAACTTGACAAAACCGATAGTAAAAAATAAATAATTCTTATTGTTGAAGTTTGGAGTGTTTACAGAGCCTGCACATCTGTAGTGTTTTCTTAGATTTCTCTTCGATAGAAGCAGAAATGTTTTGTTTTGGTTCATAAAAGTTCCAAACTTCAATAATATAATAATTCGAAAACACATTCAACTTGACTTTTAACTGGATGACTGAACAAGAGAGAACAGAAAATATACACATATCAATGTGTATATTGATTTTAGTATTATTTAATTTAAACATTTTATCACGACTAAACAAATATAACTTGAAGAAAAGTATAGTGTGTGCAATGAAAATTATACTTACTAAACATATACGTAAAACATAAAAAAAAGTATTTTCTGGCGTATAAATTTTATGTATATTTTATGACTTGCAAATATTTTATAAGTTTGTAATGCGTCATATCATATTAAATACTGAAATATAGGGTCAAATATATAACATAAAGATAAATGTACAATTGATTTATTGTACAATTAAATGCTTTTGTACATTATCTGCATTTATATGTAAATATTTATATGTAAATGAAAATTATACAAATTGTTATAACAAAACGATTTTATTCAGAATCACCTAACAATTCTTTTGTTTTAGTTTCTAACATTTCTTCAGCTTTGCTCATATATTGATGACTAAGAGCATCTATGTAACTTTCTATCCTAAATACCAAATCCTTGGCTAGTTTTGGCTCACTTTTTAATGTCTTAATTTCTCTGTTACGTACATCCCTGATGTTGTTGCAGCATTTTACATAAAAGCTTTTTGCATTCTTAGATAAAGATTCTCGGTATTCCTTAGTTACTCTGTTAATATAAAAATGTAAATATTTTTATATATGTCAAGAACAACAATAAGATGTTAGATCATATAAAAAGAAAGTTATATTATTTCTTTTATAAGAGAGATTTAAGCATTTTCTAAATATTCATCACTTTTACTACAGCACATATTCTAATAACTTACTTCGGAATAGGAACGTAAAGCGTAGTTCCATCCTGTTGTGGATTTAGATTCATCTGATTTTTTTGAAGACTCTTCAGAATATCAGGAATAGCTTGTGGAAAAGTGGATACATTCAAAACTATTAGTTTGGGCTTACGACTGATCTGTGCAAGTTCTTGCAACGTATAATCTTTACCCTCAAACTTCACAGTTAACTCTTCAATAGCACCTATACTGGATCTTACCGACAAATGTTTGATGAAGTCATTTTTCAAGATATCAATTGTCTTCTCAAGTTGAGCAGTTAGCTTATCAACATCAAGAACTTGACTCATTTCATTATAATCAATGTGTACTGATTTTTGTTTCTTTTTGTCTTTGCCACGATCTTTGCTTTTAGCTAATACACAGGTCATAGAAAATTCTCTTACATTATCTGCTTTGACATAATTATGTAGTGAGAAATATGATATGTTACTGTGCTGCATATCTTGCAGACATCTTTGCTGATTCTTCAAATATGTTTCTTTAGAGGTAGAAAAATAATCATAGTATCTTGTCGATCTTAATGCAAAGATCATTGCGTTTCTTTGTTGAATATTAGCAAAGGAACGTATGACTGTGTTTCCCATTTTCAATATGGTTAGACAAAGTATCAGAAGATTGTGTATTAAATATTACTTGTATTAAAATATTAATACTCACACCATTTATTATATTAAAATATATAAAATATCCTATTCGTTTCGTTGTCTTTTATAACAATATTATCTTTAGTCTGTGTAGTTAATTTTTAACTATTTGATACACCACATTACATTTCACGCACTGCATTGAAGGTTAGGATGTTGAACATTTGTACCTCAATATGCAATACTTAGTTATATATAACTAAAATATCGTTGTTTATATCTTTGTTACTAGTTGTGGCTCTAATTCTGATTAAAATTTAATAATTTAGCCTATCGATTGTTAAGTGACAGATTAATGTGAACATTAACACCTTAAATAAAATTCAGAATTACCGCCAAGTACCGGATACACTCCAAAGTAGTGTCCAAGCGGCGTTACAAAATCTGGTAGGTCTCATTTTATCTTCGTCTTTGTTTCATAAAAAATAAAGATAAATGATCTAATGATGCTTCGAAGCATTTGTAGCATTTGACTTGGATTTTATTTTATATTTTCTCCGCAAAAATATTTGCGCAGCACTTTTTACTGAACTTGTGTAACTAATGATAGTAAGGTTATACATATTGGATCCAACAAAAGCAAGGTAGAGTACTTACTTAACAATTTCTAAAATTGGATTATATTATTTAACTCTGATTGAAAGTGCAATGTAAAAATACAGGATTATCAATGTGACAAAGTGATGATTTCTACTTGTTCTATTGCCATTATTTTTGCATGTCAAATGTTTTGAGCTACAAATTGTAATGTGATATAAATAAACAATAGAAAAATCTAAACCATATTTGAGACAATGTTGTAACTACTGTTTGTCTTGTTCTTTTATTTGTAAGATATTGTGAGATAAATAGAACTGTGATTGTTTTTCCTTACTGTGATTTCAGAGTAATCTTTCAGTATATATAGAAGTATATTAAAAGAAAACATCAATGTTTAATACATTGTAATTATTGAAAGTAAAACAAATCATCCCTATCTACTTGATAATATGAATAAAACACCTGTTTCCATTCTCCAAGAAATGATGGTGAAGCAGGGTATGACACCCGATTATGAATTAATATATGATGGAGGAGGGAGTCATCTAAATACCTTTACATATCAAGTTACATGTGATGGCCTCAAAGCTACTGGCACAGGTCGTTGTAAGAAAGATGCTAAACATGAGGCTGCTAAAGCTATGCTAACAGAAATTGCTGCACACAGAAATTATCCACAATTGCCACCTGCCAGTAACCCAACGGATTCTCCTTCAAGATCACCTTTTCGCTCAATACCAGTAGCTCCAAAGCAATCGAATGCTCCATTTGTTAATGCTATAGGTGAATTACAGGTAATTTGCTTATGTTAATATATAAAATAAATCTGTATATATTTACAGATTAGATTTTTTTAGTATTTTAGAAATTTAAGTTTTTTGTTTGTTAAAAAAAAGAGCTGTGTTAAATGACATTTCGATAAGCATAATTGATCTTTATATTTTAGGATCTATGTGCAGAAAATAATTTACAGGAGCCACAATATCTTCTTATTCGAGATCTTGGGCCACCACATGCCAGAATTTTTACTATTCGATGTATAGTGTCTAATTTTACAGAAGATGGAACTTCGACTACAAAAAAATTAGCAAAACATGATGCTGCAAAGAAAATGGTTGAAAGAATAAAAGGACTTATAATACAAAATGGGTTAAATGAAGATGAAGATGAAACATGTACATTCTCATCTGAAGACACAGACTCGGTTAATAATGCAAAAGAATATTACCGTGCCTTAACTAAAACAACAAGAAAAATTAATCTTGGCATTAGATTATCAGAATATCATGTAAAATGGAGAGATTCTTTAGAATCTGCTCAGCGCAATAAAATATTAGAACAACTAAGTAATATTATTGTTAAGGAGGATTTCTCAGATGATATTACTATGGAAGTAATAAAAGAAACACTATCGAAATTAGAAACAGCACTTTCCGAAGTCAATGTAATAATTAATATGAAAGATCTGGCGGCGGATAATAATTATTTTATGAAAACAATAGAACTCAACACTTGTCCTATTCTTACACAAATTGGTATCGGAAAAAGTACTGTAGAAGCAACTTGGAAAGCATTATGTCTAATGATAAATTCTATAAAATTACTTTTGTCTCAATAGAGAATAAGTTTTAGAGATTTATTCTACAAAATAAATCTCTCTAAAACAATACGGGAATATAAACTGCTAGAAATTGTTTCTCACGTTTATGTTAATAATTATTGGTTGAATAAAAACCAAACGGTTTAAAGGGATCGGTTTAGTTTCACATTTATATACTTATGATTTTATAGTTTCACAAAAAATATTTTTAACTGACAAAAAATGTTTGAGTTGAGTCTGTCAAGTTTGTATAATCTCAGTCTGATCAATCTTCAGTTTATATTTCTGAGTATACATTTGTACAAACATTTTTCAAGGGTCTTTTGTGATTTGTATTTTTATTTTAGTTTTACATGTAAAACTCGATATTTTTCTACTACTAATAGAACATGTATATTAAATGTACAATGTAGTTAATTTCTTAGTATATATTTTAATATATATTTTATATAAAATGAGGTTTATTTTGAAAGACTGTTAATTTGTGATGTGTTTTTTTTTTTTTTTTTTTTTTTTTTATATCTACACATATAATATACATAGATAAAACAAATGATATAAGGTTGATGGTATATACATCGATAAACTTGATGGAAAAGGTATAGCAATTAGATGAATTTCTTGAACATATTTCTATATAAGTTATTTTTATTTTGTAAGTTTATAAGTCAGAAGTTTTGTTACGTCACATTTCATCATATTGAAAAGCATAACGTATAATGTTGGGACGAGATGTGTGATGCATTCTTAATGTAAGTATTTATGATATTATATTTATAACATATGTACAAGCAATGCTTTTGTACATAAAAAAAAAATTGCATCAATAATTGCTACTGCCTGTATGCATATTTAATAAAATGTTTATACATTTTATATCTTTATTTGATATCGCACTTACATCTTTTTATTTGATATCGCATTTTATGTTTTTATTTGATATCGCACAACAGGGCTACACCTCGAAGTGTCCAGTGACGAGGATTATAATCTGTTTCAAAATCGATAGAACCTACATATTTTGCGTCCGTTCTTTGAGGTTTTCTATATATAGGACATTCGTATAATTTAGGATCTTTGCCAGCGGTTGTGTTTATCGCGAAAATATAAATAACTGGCATTTGTTCGTACAGAACTTTCGGTCTACTCTCAATTAGCTTGCCCGATTTTCGATCGAGCGATGCACCTTCCAGAAATAAGCCATAAACGTAGACCCCTTCTTGCGGCTGACTTTTAATGTCCTCCTTGTTATAACGAGTAATTACGTTTTGCAAAACCACAGAGTCTAAAGCCCAGCCTTTATGTGCTCGAGTTACTTCCTAAAATTAAATCATATAAACTTGAAAATAGTTTACATATATATGTATATATATGTACATAATACATGTATTAAATATACAATGTATATACAATTAACACAATTTGTAGATATGGAAATAGAAGACAAAGCTACAAGATAACAATTTTACAATTTTTTTTTTTTTTAGACTCAATTCTCTCACCTGTCTCATTGCTGTTAAAAATCCCTGTGGATTAAAAAATCCCGTCATCCAAAATACTTTCGGACGACCATGACAGCACCATTGTCTAAACTGATAATCTCTTTCTAAGAGCTCCGTATACCAGAAACCTAACGTCGCCGATTCCCAAGATATTTTTAACCACTTTTCGGGAATACGCGCGTCATACATCGAATCTAATGATTTTCGCAGACCTTGACTCATCACGATAGTACCCTCAATAGCTAATTTCAAATCCGTCAAAGTACCTCGTACTTCTTTAATAACTCTCGAAATACTACAAAAAGATAATTATTAAAAAAATGATTTATTTTATAGTTTATTCCATCTTTTCTGTAATATATGTAACTCTTTGCTCCATATAAGTGTATCTAATTGAGATATTATTTTTATATACGTGATAAAAAAAAATCGAGAAAACAAATACTTTACCGATCTATTTCTTGTCTTAGAAAAATATTCATTGGCATCAACGGTCCCATTCTTTGAAGTGCCTCTTTTACCTCAAAGGAATTGTATTGTTTAGGTAATTTCGAAAGCATGTCGTCGGCTAATTTATACACGACATTCTCTCTAGTTTCACCTCCCTGTGCGCCACCCTCTTTCGGCTGCACACTGAGAATAGTATCAAGTATTCCTTTTGCCGTGTTGATCTGATATGTGATATCGGCATTTGGATGTAATCCAAACACTTCCGGCGTATCGGTAGCCGGTAGACTGTCAATGTAATCTATATATCCCTGAAGATTTCTCGTTTGAGGAACTTTGTATCCGCGATAAAATTCGAAGCCCGGTCGCAAGAGCACGTCGCAAAACCAGACATGTGTAAACGTTGTTAATAACCGTTTGTCAAAGTCGTCTGTAACTCGACCTCCGTATTGAACCTGTAGAGATAATTGTATTGTATCTGTACATAATAAAAACGTTCATATATTATACGATTTGTTTCGTATTTACTAAAAATACGAAAAAGTGAACGAAAGAAATAAGAAACTTCTCCGAGCAAAAAGTAAAGAACGAGAGAAATAAGAGACCTCCCCGAGCATGTAGCAGACAGTCGGCCAGGAAACTCCCTTTTTAGGATCCATGTCGTCAAGATGATTTTGTATAAATTGAACCGACGCTGCAAAATCAGCCTGATTGAACTCGTAAGGTATATTCCAGCCGAGCGGACCGAATTTTCTTCTTTCCTGTACTACGGTGTGTAAAAACGCAACAGCGTATAACAGGGGTGGCCACTGCGATTGAGTACTGTAATCCAACGCGTCCTGAGTCACAGCTTGATAAGTTCTCTTCAAGCTAGCTCTTATGCCTTGCGGTGGTTCGTTCGTGAATTTTATCGCTATCTGAAACATATATTTCTTCGAATTTGTGTAATTTACAAGAATTGATGTGTGTTTTTATGTTAAAAATTGCAAAAATGCAACCTGCAGCAAGCCGATGGGAAACTGAGTGTGCACTTCGGTTGTCATCCAGAGTCTGAACACTTCGTGAACAGTTTCGGTCTCGACAAGAGCGTCCATCACTTCCGTGCAGAAAGGTAACGATAAATGAATATTCTGCAAGAGAACCCAACCGCCCGTGCTCATAGCTTCGTTGATCATTCTTCGAGCGTGAAACTCTTGACCTTGTCCCATAGATACCGAATTTAATGCTACGAAAAACCGAGAATTATACGAGCGTGCATTAATAAAGATCTTCTAAAAAAAATTAATTACGTACAGATCGTTTTTTGTTTAGCAAGGGCTGTAATCTGAGGACTCGGATCGGATCCTATAGATAACAAACATATTAGTGGCGTTCTAGGCTCGGATTCCAGCCACGTTGCTTCCAAGTCCAATATTTTAGCCTCGCCATATTCTTTGCCTAATGATTCAGAGATGTACTTTCTTGCCTGAGACAGCGTTCTGTCCGGACTCCACGATCTGATGAGCAGTAATTTACGGAACACATCGAGACTCTTTTGATATCCACAAGGTAAGTCTTCTTCCTCCGGCTTTTCCTTCTCGTACCATATTCTCCATTCCTTCTCGCTAAATTCGATTTTCGTCAAAATATCCGAGAACACTTCCAGTTTGCTTATCTCGACCAAATTCAGCCACGTTATATCAAGTATCCACTTAAACGGTTTCGGTGTCACCGCGTTAAGATCCAAGGACGCGCCGCCTTTTATGAAAGCGTTGAATTCTGCGTGAGAAATTGCGCCTTTGTGACAGTCTATCTTCATGGCTAGCATCAGCGTAAATAGAGATTTATGTCTCTCGTAGAGACTTCTCAGAGTGAATGCCCACACTTCGTACGTGAGATGTCGCAGAATTATGTTTATTCGCTCGGAAGTAATCGGACTCTTTGTAGATTTTGTGATTGAGTTGTCGAATATTGTCAAAAATTGTCTCAACGAATTTTGATACATTACGTTAACGTTGCTCATTTCGACGATCAGAAAATATAAAATAGATCCTCTTGCCGCGACTGCGCGGAACTCCTCGCGTGCCAGAGTAATCTTCTTCTCGGTAAGCGCTGACACTTGCAGCTTTTCATTCACCGATTCGGCTGTAGTCTTGGTTTCTTGAAGAACGGTTATTAACGCTTCATCGTCGACCAAAGAGCCCTCCGAAGACGTGAGTCTGTGTAACAGTGTACTTTCGAGATCTTTCATCGAACGCTGGTTTGTCATGACTGATTCGAATAAAGCGACTCTCTCCGCTTCCAGATCGGCTTTTTCCATAAGTATCACTCGACCTAACAGCTGATCTTCCAGACCTAACATTGTCACGGTAAAGTCGATAATCGATGTCTTTGCGGATATTTCCGGGCTGTACGCCGGGTTTGGCAACTTCGTAGTAATGTACAACATAAATCCCGGCATCACGTCGCACTCCTTATCCCCGACGATGACCTTCTCGATGGAGCCTGATTTAATGAAATTCTTCTCGAGTACGTTGTCCAGTACGGGGTCGAGCTCTTCCGCGACGTCCTCGATTAGCAGCGGTCTACCCAGTGAAAGACTGTCTTCAAGATGAGTCCGGAAGTATTTATGATTCAGCGAAGTGATCTGCAACTCGTTGGTGCTCTCTTTATTTTTTATCCACATCTTACCTTGATTCTGAGGATCCACAAGAAGTGGATAAGACGAAGATTTGGTGACGATAAGCGCATTCTGCACAGACAACTCGTCGTTCGGCAATCCTTGCAACGTCCATTCTGACGTTGTTGCGGAATCGACGAGCATGTTTGTTATATTTAGATTCTTAGTGAAAGGTATAGACTTGGTGGTCAGTATGTTCATCCACGCGGTTACCAAACCTGCGCGAAACTGTTGATTGTAAGGTCCGCAATATGATAAGAATCCAGTTGCCAAGAGCACATCTCCGACTAAACGTCCTAGTTGAATCTTAAATTCTCCACTTTGCTCGGTCCACCGGATCTTCTCGCCGCCTAATCCGTTTATCAGAGCAGTAGCTGCCGTCATCTTTCTCAGGCACACGTTTGCGGCTTCCGTTAATCTTTGCTTTTCTGCTACGGCGTTATCGTATTGCTCTTTAACTGCCTGCAAGGCCATTTCTCTCTCGGATAATTCTCTCTCAGCGTTCGCCAGATCTTCCATGGCGAGCTTCAATCGTGCTTCCTGCAATGCCAAATTGGCTTTCAACGGAAGAACTTCCTTATTGACAGAATGGAAAAATGCCATTGCCTTGGTCCACGATAATAAACCAGCCACATCACCGCAAACTCGTCTAGCTGTTTCCATGTTGTAATCTTCCATTTTGAAGTAAGGCTGTAGTAACTCGACCATTTCGTTATTGATTATATCTTTTGGATAATTTTGCAATTGCAATAAGAACGTTGTACTGGCCATGAGTTTCAAAGACTCCGCCCATGAAGGTTTAGGACAAGGAGCGGCAGTATCAGGCACAACAGATCCGATTTTACGTTGAAACAGAATCAATACACAGTCCATGATTCTCATTATGAGATGAGGTGGTCTACCTAATTTTCTAACCGTTGCTATGTGAGCAGGTTTGATGGTGTTTAAAGCAGCCTCCGCTTCTTCTAATGCCGGTTTCGCAGCTTCAAGCTTTTGCTCGGCCAACGCTTTTTCATCGGCTATGCAGGCTACCAGTTGCTCTGCTTTTTCTTTAACTCTTTGTACTTGGTTTTTGAAAGCTTCAGCCTGCATAGCTCTCTCTGTCACCTCTAAGAGTACTGTTTCAGCTTTCTCGGATGCCTGGACTAATTCTTTCTCCATTACGGCCAAGTCTTTCTTGAGAATCTCAACTGATATTGACGCCTCTTCAAGTTTTGCTAAACCAGTATCCATTCTCTTGGCTCCTTCGCCGAGCTCGTGTTGCTTAGATCGATAGATATTTTTATATCCACCGATAAAATTCAAATACGACTTCGGAGTCACGTGAGTAGCGCGTCGAAATCTTTGGAAATATTCGACAGACGTTTCCGAAACGATATCTTGTATGGAGCCGAGCGCGTTCACCAGTTCAGCTTTCACGTCGCTAGTGCAGGCGATTTCAAAATCATGAAGAAAATGTTTCGCAACTAAAATCAAAGCGTCCTTGGGCCACGGTTGAAACCAGTCTATAGTACAGCCCGAAATAAGCGCCGGGAAACGCTGAGCGCGATTTCGAAACTTTTCTCCGACGGGAGAAAAGCAGAAAACGACGTGCAGATTCTGACAAGTTCTCTGGAGAAAGAAATCCATCACCAGCTCGTTACTAAGAGTTTTTTTCGGATTTTCTCGTCTCAAGATAGGTGTCAATTCTGAAATAATCTCCGCTTGCTCGTCACGCGTGAATAAGTTGCTAATAACTCCAGAGCTTAGAATATTGTTCAGATATTCGAGAAATCCTTCCTCTTTGATATCCAAATCGGTGAATATAAACGTTGTGCCTTTTCCTTGAGCGCCACAGGTACGATATAGAAATCTGAGATCTTCTAAGAAATTTGCTATGTTATAAGATCTTGTCAGTGTGATTTGAAACGTTTTGTAACCGGCAATAAAAGAGGACAGCTTTGTAAGACTCTGTTTGCCAGATCCGCCGACACCTACTAGCATCACGTTGCCCTTCGGATGCCTTATAACTCTAGATATTTTTACTAAATGCAACATGGCGTCAGGGAAAAATACCAGATCCATTCCAGCACCTCTTTGCATTTCGTTGAACTGCGCTAGAAACATGTCTAATCTCTCTTCCAGCACTTGAGGATCGTAAACAGGTTCGTATACCTTGGGGAGTTCCACATCCGCGTCTTCACCTTCTTCACCGGTTGGTTCTGGAGCATCTCTGTAATTAAATTACATCATATTAATGTAGCAAAAAATATTTAACTTATATTTTAATATATTTTATATTTTATTGTTTTATTATTATTACTATGCACCTCATAAAATCGACAAATGCAGGATCTTTATCCAGCATGCTCACGTATTTCTCTCCTAAAATATCACCTATGACACGAATTACTTCTTCATCAAACCAATCTTTGTCGCTTTGTAGTGTGAATCTGTCACTGAACACTCGTGTACATTCATGCTTCCAAAGTAACATTAGTACGCTATCTTTGTCAATGACTGTTGACAATGTACCGACCATTCCTTGCCAGATTCTTGAGAGATCTCGGAGACTGAAGACGTAATGAAACTTCGCAGGAGTCGGTAGCAGCTTCATGCGAGTTCTTTCCCAGAGTATTCTGGTCAGAGGAACCATTTTCTTAACAAGTTGACGTATTTCTTGCGAGAATCCTCTCTTGACATTATAGTGTCCTTCGCCTAAGACACTGAAAATTCGATCGATCGACGCGTTGTCAGGTAGCGTACAATTGAATATACAAAATTGGCGTTTGAGTCTTGAAGGGATGTCGTTCCTTCCACCACCAGGCTGACACATAGCCGCTAGAAATGTTACGTCCACAATGGAGGTGAAGTCACCGGGTTTCTCCAGAGAATAAAATCCCTTCATGTCCATAGTTTGACGAACAATTTCGTTGGTCACTTGATCGCCCCACTCATTGATCTGCGGCAGATTTACATCATCGATAAAAATCAACATCTTTTTGCCGCCTGGCGGTCCAAATGTATTTCCCAGGCGCTTTTCCACGTAACTTTCGATGGTT
Organism: Pseudomyrmex cubaensis; assembly: GCA_014825685.1. NCBI lineage: Eukaryota > Metazoa > Arthropoda > Insecta > Hymenoptera > Formicidae > Pseudomyrmex > Pseudomyrmex cubaensis. The sequence goes on along the minus strand of QVOA01010622.1, from coordinate 21,519 downwards.
TTCTGAAACTGATACGGACTGGTCGCCGAGCTGAAATTGAAAGAACGACTCAAAGTCGTGTCTGGATTCGCCTTTTTCATGTACGACTTCATCATAACAGTTTTGGCGGATCCTTGCTCGCCTATGAGCAACACAGCTTTATCCTGACGGCCAATCAGATCGATTAGATGTTGAATTCTCACGTTATCGGGTATAGGCACCAAAACATTGCTGTAATCGGGCGTTGAATATTCAGGATAGACGTAATTAGTTACCATGCTTGTCCACGTGTCCCACTCGCCTTTATCATTGACGAAAAAATCAAACACCGTAGCGTCTAAATATTTCTCGGAAATCGGAAGATCCAAGGTATCGAAATTTTCTCGCAGATACTTGTCGTACTTTTGTCTGTCAGCTGTTTCCAGCAACGCTCCTATGCCCCACACTAACGCGAAAACGTAAAGACGTTTCAGATATTCTGCCGTTAGGGGATGAGGTTTGTCGTTTTCTGCGTCTTCATCCGCGTTTTCTTCGGTTTCTTCTACTGATGTTTCAGCGGGTATCAGGCCTTCAAGCAGGCAAAGCATTTGTCTCACTATATTGCATTGCAAGACATCGATAGCGAGCACTAGTGTCTGCGTGCTCCATGAATAGATCTAGAATTTGTTTAGATTAATATTCGTGTTTTATTAATAAAATAAATACTAGAAAAAATAGATACAGATATATATTTTTCAAAATAAATATTTTAATATTTACCTGTGCGAAAGAGTCTGCAAACATCTGTTCAAGAACTTCTTGTTCCAACGACGATCGTGATTTCAGCCAAGCGGTAACAACAGGATTCCAATCCAGTCCTGAAGAACTCATGTACACCATGCCGTTTCGCGAAACAGTCGCGGGACTTGCATTATCAATATTGTGCGGCTCAAAAATAATTTTGCACGTAGGCGCCATTGACAATCTATCACCATTGGCTAAAGTCAACGTTTTATTATCATCCAGTACGGAATTCAAATTCTCTATCCAAATGCTATCAACGGGACCGTCGAGCACCAGCCACACGTACTCGTTTTTCTTCAGTTTCAACGTTTTGCGCCACAAAGCTGAGAAAATTCCGTCCGTCCAATCGTTGGTAGCTACATCCAGACGACCGAACATCTGAGCGGCTGTTATACTTTTCGGATTCATTCTCATTTCTCTGCAAAACAGTTTTATGATTTTTCATGTAACGTGTAAACGCTGTATAAATTTTTACACTCGTTTACACGAATTACCTGTGAGAATCGCCACATTGCGTCAATGCTTTCATCAAGGTGTGTATGCAAGTAGATTTGCCAGCACCGGTCGGACCTAACGTCATGATGCCGTGCCTTACCCGTTGCGTCTCGTAAAGCTGTATCAATTTCAGTACCCACGGCGAATGATAAATTAGTCCAGCTTGCTCGACCTGTTCGCTGATAGCCGTTTCCAATTCGGGATATGATGTTTTCTCCAGAGCCTGGTTGGGAAATAAATCAGCCACGAGAGATATGAAAAGTGGCTCGTCTTCGTCTGTAGAGAAATAAAACACATTTTAGTATATTTTAGATAATTAATATGCTCCTTAATATGCTCCATTAATATGTTCCTTCTTCAAATTGAATTCTAATATAATAAACCTATTAGTTTCGAAAGATTCATGTCGCGTAGAACACGCATGACGATTGTACTCTCTGAATCTTTAGAATTGACTCTCTTGGCTGCTCCCAAAGTTCTTAATACGGATAATATATTTCGCAAACCGAAATCGTAGTGAACCTAGAATTAAACAAAAATTATAAAATATGTCATAACACATATTTTCAACGTTATTAACCTGTTTGGTTAATTGTTCTTCGCACAATTTGTAGAGAGTATAAAATTTGCGAGCGAGAGTAATGTTCTCCAGAAATCCGCAACTAGCTAACTTTACACGTATGATGATCTGTCGATCAGGCACCATCATAGCTACTGTGCGAAACTGTATCTTCAAGTTCTCCGGCAGTTCCTTCCTTCCCGCATAGCCAGGATTCTATAATTTATACAAATTAAGCCAATTAAAATTCCGATACAAAATACATTTTTTTTCTTAAGTATTGTTAAAACAAAATTATTATTTTGTTTATTTTCTTTTTTTTTATTTACTTATTTCCTGTAAAATTACCATAGTTATAAAAATTCCAAGCTCCGGACACATCTCGATTTGATCCCCATCGGTGAAAATAAATTGTTTCTTTTTTTCTTTCTTTGCGGCAAGCACTACAGCAACTTGCTGAGCCGCAACAGACAGAACAGGCAGTTCGATTCTGTTAAATTCGTCGAAACAACCCCACGAACCACTTTGCGCCAATCCTTTGTAGATGCGACCTAATCCCCGATAATCCATTTGATCGGAGCAGTTGAATACTACAACGTACTTTGCCAAAGTTTTTCCCATATCTTTCACAGTTTCAGTCTTTCCGGTTCCTGCGGGGCCGCAGGGAGATCCTCCCATTGACATTGACAGAGCTTGAGCTAAAGTGATGTAACATCTATAAAATTCAAAAATTAGTTTTTAAATATAAATAGTATTTATTAAACAATAGAATGAATTAAGTAGTATTTATTTTTTCAAAAATTAGTTTTTAAATATAAATAGTATTTATTAAACAATAGAATGAATTAAGTAGTATTTATTAAATACAAATTAAAATAAAATAAAAATAACAATACATTTTTTCACAATTTACCTGTCAGTTAATGGCGTAATAACCAGTCGCTCGGTACATCCCAAATATTCATTTTGATAAGCAAAATGAACATCTGTGATTAATATGGACGTTTTGTCCAGATCTTCTTTAAAATAAAATCTGCATTGCTTCAACCATTCGAAGTCATTCACGGATCGCACATTTAGACGACACTAAATACGTAAATGCAATAGAAATTTTATTTGTAATCTGTCAGTAATTATATTTAAATCTTTTTATAAAAATTTAATTGAGCACTGTACCAATATATCGAAGATATCACGTTGATGTACATGTATGGTGATAAGCGTTTCGAACTTAATTCGTTCTATCTTAGTAAGATCTCTCGTAGTTTGATCGATCAAAGTATTCAAAAGATCGAGAAACTTGTTGTTTGTTTCGATCATGATTTTTTTATCCGCGCGAGCTTGAGCCAAGGCCACCTCGCTATCTCGCGTCCAAATCATTTGTATGCCTAACAGTCCTATCTGAGCGGGCATCTTGTCGAGAAAGTTCAACAGATTGAAATTCGCGTCGTTAATGTTGCTGTAGCACTGACGAATGATGGAATGCAAAGAAAGCTGCGATGTTTGAAGCAATTGCATCAACCACGTTTCCACGGAACCCTCCGCTCTTACTGCTTTCTCAAGCTAAAGAAAATATTTCAAAGTTTGTTTACACACAATATTATTTTTTTTTATCTGAATCAATAAAATAAAAGAAGCATGTCGCTTAAATATTTATACTTGCCTGTATAGTCTCACCTTCTGACGAAACAATAGCCGTCATTTTATTATATTCGATATCGTGAAACTTTACGTAGCGTGTATTGTCGAAAATAGAGAGCAGATGATTTTGTATAGTGTGAGAATCGGATGCTTGGCCGAGTATTTCCAAGAGCGCGGGATCGGAAACGAAGAAAAATCTTGGAAACATCATGCGCTTCTTTTCCAAATAGCTAAAACATTATAATCAAAAATTTTATGCGTAAAATTAGCGAGAAAAGTTTTAAATCTCAATATCAATTATAATAAAATTTATTTTAATTTTAAATATAATACGTATTAATTAAAGTATACGTGTTTATCTCATTCATTAAATATATTTACCCGCTCAGAGACTTTTGACACAACTCCAGTTGCTCCTGCAAATGCGGCAGAAGCTGCTTCAGCAAGTCATCACCTACGCAGCAAGGTACAACTCCTGGCGTTTCGTGAGCACGTTGCATGATCTTCTGCCAGCTCTTGTCAATCTTGCTGAACCTCTTGGCCTCTTTTGGTAATTGTTTCGCAATATCGCCACCCACAAAAACCGCCTCGAGATAGACCCACATATTCTGCACGAGCAGCCATCTCTCGAGAATCTCGTTCGTGTTGGACAGATCCGAAAGCCATTGTTGTATCTGCTTTCTGAAAGGCGCGTTATATCGATTTGACATTAGCGAGCCAAGAACCATCAGGCTGTCTTCCAGCTGACTGATAGTTTCCGCCGTCGTGTCTCCTCTCAACAACAATTCGCCCCGGTTGTTGAACGTCATGAAGGTGAGCTCGTGAGACGACCACTCGTTCACCACCGTTCTCAGTTTGGCCTCGATGTCCTTTTCCTTCATCGCCGATATACAGATATCCTCGATGTCTTCTTTGTTCTTTAGAAGCGGCGCTTCAAGTATATTTTTCAGACAAAAACCTTCGCTTTCCAGATCGAAAGAGTATCCCGTGACTTCCACAATTCTCTGCCAATGGCGCGGTTTCATAGCTTTGTTCGCCATCAGTTCGAGAAGAGGACACATGTCGTTGAAATCGTCGATCGTTTTCTTCAGCGCGAAAAACGCCGGCCATTCTTTCAAACCTTTCGGCAACTTGCGACAACGATTTTGAAATTCCATCAGCTCGTTGTTTATCTCTTCGATATTAACCTGAAATTTATAATCTTGTTTGGACGTTGCGCGAGACGTGTTGTGTGTAACACTCTAAAACAAAAATTACTACTTATCAATACCTCGCCCCACGGAATATCATAATAGCTGCTGACTCTGTCAATTACATCGTTGTACAATTTGTACAACTTTTGCAGTAAATTCAGTTCCTTTCTGATCTGTGAAAGTTCCGGATAATCTGTGATGGGTAAACCGAAAAGTTCCTCACCGCTCTGGTAGGTCTGCAGCTTTCGCCACATACCGTCGAATCTGTTTTGGAACAGTATTTGCCTGTCCGAAGCTTCACGCGGACTCAAACCAGGCTGCATAGGTCCGGACGACCTGTACTCTTCGCAATACATCTCGTTGTCGATGCGGAATTTCTCGAGATTGTTTCTCAGATCGTTCTCGAACTGCGGTTGCAGATTCAACAGCAACACGTGGCTCTCCTGTGCCCGCGCAAGCAATTTCTGCCAGGTGTCTCTCAAGTTATCGACCTGTTCCAGACATTCCTGGTCCACGGGCACCTCGTATCTGGTGACTATGTTGAAAGCTTCCTCGATCGGATCTATCTTCAGCTCCATGTCAACTTCCTGCTCGCGGATCTTCTTCAAAGTGTCCATAATGAGACGTACGTCGTCCAGATCGCGAATCTGATGATCCAGCTTGCGATCCATTTCGTTTATCAGCGCGTAAACGTATTCCATTTCGCGACGATATTTTTTCTTCATCGCTTGGCCGATCTTGTGAGTGCAACCTGCAAAGATATTACCGAATCCAATTTATTAATATTTTTATTAATATTCTTGAGAAATCGATAACCGATCGATTGTTAATCTTGTTACACTTACCTTTGATCTCCGTATAAAGACCGTACTTCAATTTCTCTGTCGATACAGCAATTGATGTGCCAAATATAATCATATCCGGTTCGATGGCCAATCGATCTTCAAGTTCGCTGTGTTTGCGGAGAGTGGATTCGAATTCCGACAGAGAGATCTGAAGCAACTCTCGCATATTGCGATCGTTTTTCCATAAAAATTTGTACGGTTTCCAGCGATCAAGAAATTCTGTCAAATCCTAATAAGTTCGACGTAGGAATTTAATATCTTGTTAATACATTTGTGTTATTTATATTTTAGATCTCATGCTGATTTATTTTACCTGTCGCAATTCTAGTATGCAAATGCTCAGCATGCTCAGCAGTTTAATAATTTCTTTGTTGTCCATAACCATGGTGTAGAAATTTTTCTCCTGAACCGGAAATACAGGTCTCTCCTCAGAGAGAATTTTGTAAAGTCTTCGTCTTCTTGTTTTCGAATCTTCCGGTTCTTCCTGCTTCTGTTTCGTGACATTGGTCTGCGCTCGCAATACAACATCCGCCAGATTTTGTTTCGATGAATAGGGCAGATTTTTCCACATACTCTAATGAGAAAACCAGATATACATTTTCGTTGTTAATAATCTTAACACGAAGTGTTGTTTACCTTATTACTTCTGGAATTCCATTGTGCTACTCCCTTCGTAACGTCAGTAATAATTTTTCCAACTGACGTCAGTGCTTCCTGAACATCGTCCAGGCTTGGCTTGACCGTTACCGCCGGAATCATGAGTGTTGCGTGTAATAAAAACACTGGATTCGGAGTGGCTTCTAAAATTAATTTCAAACTATAAAAAATTTCATTATTTTAAAATCAAATTAAATTTAATTTTTAACAGCCGTAAAATCTCGAGTTTTCTCGAGATGTGCTTAAACGTTGTTATTTTTATTGTGATAATATGTCAAGATTTATTTGACATTTCTTTTTACCCGAATCAAGTTCTCGAATGAATCGTCTTCTGATCATATCCAGAGATACTCTGGTAACTTTTATTAACACGTCCACGACCTTCCTGGAATAATATCTTCTCATCTCGGATACCGCGTTTCGAACCATTTCTTGCATGTCTTTCGGCAAAGTGCCGGGCGTCGTAAGTAATTGATGGGGATCGTCGAAGTAATTCCATACCACGGACCAGTCTTGCTGAACAGTTTGCTCCGTCGTCTCCTCTCCTTCTACTTCTTTATTTCCAAATAAGACAAAAATTATTTTTTCATTTTGCTAGCGTTTTGAAAACTTGTTTTCTCACAAAAAAATTATAATTTAAATTTAAATTTAAATTAAGTAATGAATCTCAATAATCGTGACGTTACTTTCACTGGCAAGAAAATCGAACTGGTGAGAGGCGGTGCTTTTGAAGCTATCAGTGGCCTTCCTAACGAGCTGCAATACTTCTTCCACCGCTTCCTCGATCATCGTGCTCTTACGATGCAGATCTATCGCTGCTGTTCTACATATTTCCCCGTTTTTCTCTACGAATTCCTCTATCGTCCACGGTTGATCGGACTCGGGAAGAGCGTGTAAAGTTACTTTCTGCATACTCGCCAACACTTGCAATATTCTAGCGAGACAAATAACTTTATCATTACTATACTTTATAAAAAAAACTTTAGGTGTATAAAGTTTTGCACGTTTTCTTTTTCTTTTACCTGTTATCATACACATCGTGAACTCTTGTGATAAGTATGTCGAAAGTTTTAATTTGTTCTTTTGTATTTTGACAAAACTCTTTCCAATCTGGTTTAGTCCACGTCAATGTTGTCAAGCCGGGTTCCAATAAGGATGCGACACAAACCAAGTGCGGCAACAATAGCGGACGAACCTCCAGTTTCACGCGCTTGGCGGTAGAAACGAATTCTTCGATCATAAGTTGGAGAGAGTCTGTGATCAGTGTGAAATAATCTCTCTTCGCTAATATTGTTAATGCAACGATTGGAATTTCCAAATTAATTTTTGCCAAACAATCGGCCTCACGGAACAAGAGAACGACTCGGTTTTCTAGATTCACTTTAACTCTCGCGGCCTTTTCGTCAACTATCAGCAACGGTCTGTTATGTGTAAAGTCATGTTTTTAAACAAAATAGAAATAATTGTTTTATCAAAAATAAAAAAGGCTTGAAATTAATTTTGTTATCTTGATATCTAACTGCTTCAAACAATCCTCGATGACCCATGAATTTTGATGCGTCCAGATCTCGGCAATGTCAGTTTGATACTGCTTCATAATAACGATGGCGTGATTGTATCTTTTAATTAAATCGGCAGTTAGTGGCAGCGTCTTTAAAACAGGATGGTTTGATACAGACGCCATCAACTCATCCAGATGTACTCTAATGAAGGTTCAATGTTGCTTTTCAGAAAATTATTTCTAATAGTTTTTAAGTATTTTTCTCAGTTTTACATATACGCACAAAGAGAGTTTAGCATTTCTGCAAACTATAATAATTTGTATAAATAGAAATAAATAATTTAATTATTTTGCTTACTTCAACGAATTCGCCCAAGTCAATCGTCCAGCTATAGGTGGCATGTGTCTAGGCAATGGTGGATCGTCTCTTTGTCGTTTGAACAATTTTAAAATTCGATCTATTTCTCTATCGCAATATTTTACTACAATGTTGTATTTCTCTTCCAATTTTGTGAGCGGTATCTTTTCACTAACCTTATATACAAAAATATTAAATAAGTCTCATTACGCGTTGATAAAAAAACTAATTAAAAGTTTGAAAAATATTTTGCACAGTGCTTTGTATCAAATTTGATGAAAATGATGAATCACCTTCTCGAATCTTGTTAAAAATCGTATTCCTTGTGGTGTCTCCCAAACATCGGCGTAATTCTTCTCAATAATCTCGCCAATATTCTCTTTCAATGCATTCGTCTTTGTCATAAAGTCATCGTAGTCAGCATCAAAGTCGGTATTTCTTGGATCCAAGTAATCATAAGATTTACTAGTCGCAATCTTCTTGCTTTCTTCAAAAGTTTTCATAGCTTCGTCTAATGCTATCAAATTTAACACACACATACGTTTAAGATAATGAAAATTAAACAATTGAAGTAATTAAATAAAATTGGAAGAGAAAGTAAACTACTGAATATTTTATACCTTCCCCGAGAAGCAGTCCTTCCATTCGTCTTTCAAAGAGAGTTCGATAATCCTGTATGAGATCGAACATGGTGAGAATTTTGCGAATTCGAGCACAAAACGCATCAAATCGACCGAAAACGTGAGTTTCTGAGAAGGAGAACTCTTGTTCCGTAACTGCTGGCGAACACCGTACGAGTCTGTATGTTTCTCTGTAGGCTCTTCAATAAAAATTAAATTTAGAAATTATGTATTTTTATAGATTTTTAAATTAGAGAGTTTACTTGTTCAGACGTAGACAATGTTTCAATCTCGATCGAATAGCCACTCGATCTTGGCCCCAGATCGTTTCCCGGCCTCTTTTCGTGACGTAATCCCGACAGGCTACAATCATCTGATTTGTGATCTTAATCATTAACGAACTAGTTCTTTCCGAAGTGTTGTAATATTTCGAAACACTGTATATCAATCGAACAGTTTGCAATAACGATACGAGAGAATCTCGCATTTTTATCTAAAAACAATTAAAACATTTTTAATTTAAAATAATCTTAAGTGAATCTATTAGTTTAGTTTATTTTTTCTACTTGTTTAAAAAAATAAAGATTTTTTAATTACAGGATCGTCAAGATAAAGACAATGACAACACTTTTCTAGCGCTTGAATGAATTTTGCGTTATCTTTCGCTTCGTTGTAGCAGTAAGTCACTTCATCTTCTATGTCGACCCAGTCCTTGATCAATTTCGAACGTGCGACTTGCAGGCATAGAAGTGACATGGTGACTTCGTGATCCTACGAAATTAATCAAGTATGCGAACAAATAAAAATGATTTTTTTTTATACATTCTTTTTGTTATAAGAAATTTTTTCAAAACCTGCAAACGATTGACCAGTTGGCTAAATTGAGCGCCTCGCCGTTTCCAATATTCGAGTTCTTGCTGCGGCCCGGAAGTGTCGTTCTCTCTTTTAACTTGTTTGCTCTCCGCCATAAAATCTTTGAGTTTCTTTATCCAATATCTCACTCTTTCCTCAACTTGTTCCACGGCGTTTTCCTTCGCTACAAAAGCTTTCGCCTCTTCGAAGTTATGCACTTCCGTCATCATCGGTTCGCCGTCGCTAAATATTGTTCCTTCGAGCGCTACCTTTTCGCAAACTTTAGAAACATAAATTTCAATAAATATCAAAACATACGTACGGAGGTTTGTATTCAATTACAGACACTTTTAACAGTTTTATAATTTCAAGCACCTTTAAGAGCGCTGCAAAAGGATCTCAAACCCGGCAACAGGAGAGTTTTAATCATCGGACAGTCTTCTTCACCCTCCGTGCCGGGATGTGCTAACGCATCCATAAATACTTGCTCCACGATTCGTTGAATGGAAGGTATTATACCTACCTTCATCGTGTCTATCACACCTGTGTAAAGATCTTTCTGGAATCCTTCCTCTGGCAATTGCTTAGAAACGCTGATTCTTCATAAAGTATTTAAACGAAAGATTCATTGTAGCATATTTAATATATTTTTTTTAACATAGATTGGTCTAAAAGTGTAATTTCGGAACTTACCTGAACATGTAAATACAAATTCCTGTGCAAGGCACTTGCCAGCCATCAGTCAGAAACAGCTTCTTTTTCGGCGGTTCTTTCGGTTCCTTTTGCTCCTTTACTTTCGACGCTGTTGCATTCGGAACTGATCTGGACGGTACAGCTTTCGGTTGCACCTGTAGTAAAAAGTTTTGTTACTTCATATTTCCGCTTCTATTTACTAGATCTCTAATTTCACTTCTGCACCATTTCAGTCGGTAGTTCGGGCTCTTCGACTTCTTGATAATACCAGACAAGAGTTGACCTCATATGCGGCACGAACAGTTGATTAATCTCATCCAACATGTCACCCTCGAAGACGTGGTCCATGACTTCGTGACGTGACAACTGCGTCGCGTCCATCAAGAGCTGGAAGGCGAACTCCAACCGCGGGTCCATCTCTCCCCGCCTCGCCTTTCTCTCGCATTCTTCCCGCCGTTTCTATAAAAATATGTAGGATATAATTTAATTATATTCGAATATTAAACACATAAATATGTAGAATCTATAAATTAATTTTTCTTCAAATATTCTGAATTTTTTTGTACAAAACAGACAGATATCAAGACAGTTTTGTCTTCGAGAATCGACCTGAAGAACATCTTCAGGACCTTCCACGTCGCTACCGCTCTCGGAAATGTCCGATCTCTGTTTGATGATCTGCGGTCCTTGTACAAACATGACGGAAATGGACACGGAAAACGACACGTGGCTGCGTTGAAAGCTTACTGAGCAAAGGGTTGTAAGTTGCAGCAGAAGCTACCCTCAAACTCGACAAATTTCCACGTACGAAGTAGTGTGAGGGGTGGCTTACAGTGCTATGATTTCGTGTCTGGCACCGCCCTTCCACGCATCCTTCGTGTCGTGTAGGAATTTCCGCGCGATATTTTACTGCTAGTAGTTCACCACTACTATGTTGCAAACATTTGAGCTTCGGAAGCAGCAAAAACTAGCAGTATTTTCAAGCGAAGTTGTTGTCTCGAAAACCACAATGTGAACGTGAGTATTATAATTAATATTGAGTTTTGTAATAACTTTTTAAAATATCCTAAATATTTAACATTAAAAAATATCACACATAGATAAGTACCACATAATTTTTTAAGTTTTTTAACTTTGTCTAAAACATTTCGTATTTTTAATAAACATCTTTTATATCACTTCTCATATATTACATTTTATACATATAGGTATATTTTTTGATCAAACAATGTTTTATTTACATCCGTTGCTGAAAATATTGTTTAAAACACATGTGACAGAATTAAGATGAAACGTGTAGATATATCCTCGAGAAACATTTCACAATTTAGCAAACAAATGTGCAGCATGTATTAAGGGATTATCATTTCTGATAATCAAGTCGTGCGAGCACGCGACGTACTGCAAACGTAACTCGTAAAATTCGAATACACAACATTGCATCCGAATACAACACGTGACATCGTAAAATAAGCAATATGTTTTGCTGTACATGTATACATATTATGTATATAACATCGCGATCCGACTAACACACGCAAGTGCTTTCCATGCATCCGCAGAGGGCAAAGTGTTGTTCGCGTGCGAAAACGTTGCACTTTGTTAACCAGCATTCGGCACGTGCAAGGCGATCCAATAGATAAAGTTGCAAAATTAGAAATTCTTTCAAAGAAAGTTGGGACATAAATCTACTTTTTTTTTTAAATCTGATAGGTTCGCAAACTTGCGGAAGAGCGCGTGTTCGTTCAGACTTCGCGATTTTAGCAATTTTGAAAACGCGGAAACATATTGCGTGGCATTTCACGCTATGTATTCGTGATGCCGAATAATTGAGATGAGTGATGAATCGGGGATCGTTGGTTCTGGTACCAACGGGAACCAGACATATTGTACATATCGGCCGAACAAATCGATAACACTTGTCGAAGGCATTCTCGTAAATACGTATCTAAAGCTATTAGTAATAGATTCCGCTTACTCTGGCTTCCTCGCTGGTTTCCGTCATGCTGGTTTCCGAGATCTTCTTTAATGGGACACCGCGAAACGATGCACGTTCTTATGCAGTCCGTGGCGTAATGCGACATTAACTGCGTTTTCACTAGCTGTTACTCATTCTCCTTCTTTTGCTCTCTATTCGACTGTCACGTTTCTCCTCTTTCTCACAGCGCTCGCTTTAAAAAATTGCAAAAGTTAAATGAAATGTCTTTAAAAATAGACAACGAGTTTGGGACTTTGATGTTAACTATGCAATGCTACAGGTTTTTATATTACGATTTTAGAAAAAATATACGGGTACAATAGTACGTCACTTCGAAAAGATCCGATCTTACTCGATGATAAGACGCAACTGCGAAATAATGTAGTCAATTATTGATTAAACGATTGTGGATATAACAGTCTAAAGTGAATATAATAACTCTTTTTGATTTGTTACAATTAATCGCGTAAAAAACGCACGCGAAAGTAATTATATATTAAATTAGAATAATAAAAATTGGTAAAATGTTTTTTTCTGTCGAACATATTTTGCTATGTGCGAATTTTCTCAATTATTTTAAAACATAAATGTATCAAGCTCTATATTGACTTAACACTTATATATCTATTGACTGATGGCTCTGACCTCCCCTCTACAAGCTTAACGAGTAGTACCAGTTCGTATCAGGTCGGGCACACTCACAAGTGTAGTAAATGTGTATTTTATTTTACGCGCGTTGTGTTGTCGCACCATTTACGCGGGTCACGTAAAAATATGAATTGCATTAGCAAATGAATTTTATGTTGTTCAAAGAAAAGTAAATAAAATGTTTAAATACTTAACAAGAAAAAATCTTCGGACATCTTATTATGTGGATGCAAAATAATTATCATTCGGGATGAAAAATAATTATCCTTACGAGAAGCTGTTTCAAATGCTTTTAACATAAGATTGTGATAAAGAGAGAAGGAATCGTAAAAAAAACCAAGATATTCTTGAATTTCATATCGAGTGAAATATGCGGCATCTACGCCCTCTCTGTTTATTATTGGAATATTTTTCACTAAACTAATTTCTAGGACAATAATTGTTAATATTGTACCATCAAAGTCGTATCACGTTATCGTCATGACTAGTACACTCATCGTTACACTTCGATCGGGATTGCTTTCACGGCGATTTATGCGCAATAAGATTTTTTTTTGTTTCTGTTACAAATAAATTATTTTTAAGATGGGTGCACGTTTGCGTGTTGTATTAGCGTGTCGTCGTTCATGAAATCTAATTTTGAGATACACATCGAGACAGCGTTTTGTTGAAATCGATTGAGAATTGCGCTAGTTTCAATTGAAAAAAATGTGCATCCATCCTAAAAATGTCTATTAAATCTATTTTGATTGCCTACACGCGAGTTTACATTTTCTCGACCAAATACAATGATTCATACAATCATATCAACGTTTATAAACACTCCATTTTCTCGGAATATAATGCAACACATTTTGTCTTCCATTGTGAGTTTAATCTATCCAAGTAAATTGTTTGCAATCGGTCGCAAAAATTGCTAAATGTTTAGATCATTATCTAAACGCAACTTAGATTGTCTTGCTCATAGTTAGCGTTTACGTAGTTTTATATAGCAATTTATTCATTTCACATATGTTCTAATGTCTGTAAACCATTTTATACGGTCGGCAAATTGCAACTTGCGTCACGTGTTAATTTTGCGCCGATCCAAACCATGAAGAGCATTCCTGATCTATAATTTCTCAAAAGAGACATCATTTTCTATTTTGTATGCTAAATGTGGTAATATTTTAACCGCAGCTAAACATGTTAAACAAAACGTTGACGGTCGATAAATAAATTCTTAGTGAAAGAAATTTGTATACAGCCGTATAGTAGAAGTATATTATAAATACTTGTTTACAAAATCGCATAATTTTTTTATTAATTCTCTCATAAAACTTGGACCGACCAACGAAGCGACAAGAATTTTAGAATAGCCGCGGCTTACCACATCGAGCATACAATTCGATTCCGCGCGAAAATAGTCGATTGGCGGTGCCAAGACGATCGCGAACGTATACATTGCAATCGTTCAGAACGCATTTGCGAACAATCAGTTAAAACATGTAATAACAGCACGCTCGTGGTGTGAGGTACATTACAAAACTAGTACAAAACTAGCAGCTAGGTACAAAAATGTAATTAATCGTTAATAATGGAGGCCGCCCGGGAAACTGCCAGGGACCAGCTCTTGTTCGCTCCCGATCATCTTTCTTCTTCTCCTCGTTTGTCGTCTACTCATTTTTTTTTCTTTTGTCACTAATAAATCCATTTCTAACGGCGTATACGCTGCAGCATAATTCAAGTCCACTTGAACAGAATCTCGTTTCATTTTTTCTTTGACTGTCAATCGTCACTTTATTCTTGAGCGACTTTCACATGTTTAGAATGTCGTAATTGCTGAGGAATTTAATGTAATACTGCTCGATTTTGGCGATTTCGCGAGTGCGGAGTGGCGCGGGATTTGTTTCTTATATCGCGTAATGAATCTTAATAGTCAAACAAAACAGTTTCGTATGCGATTTAGGTCCGTTTATAGTCCGCTGATTTTTACGTTTCAAGCTCTGTTTTTTTATTGCTTACTCTGCATATAAAAAAGATATTTATATCTCAATAATCTCTTCACTTCTTCACACAGGACTGAGCAACAATTGAATTCGTATCCGATTGAAACACCTGACCGAAAATTAATAAAATTGACAAAATTTAGTAGTCACGGAAGAGTTTGTCACAAATTTAGAGTTATATATTGCACATTAAACGGAAAGGAGAGCCAAATATGCATTTTTTATTTATCGCGAAGAGTAAGTGCGAGTATGTCGTACCACCTTTCTCGAACCACTGCGCACCGGCGACGTAAAAGTACAGAAGTAAAAGCTTACGATATACGGATCTGGACGAAAGGACCGGATCACAAGCGAGTCTATACGTATAAAGAGAAGATATTCACAAGAAATTGCTGGTAACGCGTCGTGTAGTCGAGCCCGGCTAAAATTCGCAGTTCGAGATAACGGAAATTCGTAGGAGACATTTTTGTGGGACCGGAAGCATGCGCGTCAACAAGACAAATTATATATTTTTGCTTTCAATGGTTTTATTTACATTATCCTCAGCGCAATAAGTAAGTAATGCCGTTGTGTGTGATATTGTGTGTCTTCATCACAGGTCGAGCTGAAGCGCGATTATTACATCACCATTACTCATTGTACTGGCAAACAACTTGTGTAACAATTTTCCATTATAATATACGAAAAACATATAATATACAACAGTATATTACACTCTCTTTACGAGATCTCTTTCGAAATTTATCCTAAATCGAATCTGCATTACTTTTTTTTAGCCGGGCACATTTTTAGTCGATTTAAATATATAGTTTACGCTCGAACTCTAGAAGATAGTCGATAGTTGTCTTTGATTGCGTTGTGCATTTAAGACGTAATATCTTTTTTTTTTAATGCGTTTTCTCGTTACGTTGAGTATAAATTATCTCGCCGTCAAGAAAAATCTACAAAATCTGCGCCTATACGTTAATTATCAGACGTTACATTAAAATTTATAATTTCGAAAACTAAAATATCAGAAAAATACTATATTACACAATATTTTCGATTTGTAGTTTCTTAGTTTTAGATTTAAACGTTTTAGCTGTATTTTTTAAAATTTATTTAAAATTGCACAAGTCAAGTATTTATGTCTTTTGATTTGACGTTTTCGTGAGATATTAAATTTAAAATTAACGAGAGCAGATCGGATTATATTTTTTTTCTTGTGTTTATTACTTTTTTCAATTCTGTATAATAGCACGAATTAAACGGCGTTAGTAAACCGCTTCTACCAGATCAGTTTATTAGAGAAAAGTGTTATATTTGAATTAGAGACATGTTAGACACTAGAGTAAAAAATAGAAGCAGAGATTTTCTAGACACCGATTTGCATATTGATTCACGCTTACAGAATGTAAATGTCCGTCGCAAAAACATTAGGACGTGCTCACACATCCACGCGAGCATTACTCAGGAGCGTAGCGAAGAAACATTGGCGAAATTTCATTGTCCTCGTCTCCAGCTTAGCGAACATTACGTGGCAGTTCAGCTACGCCTAATTCTAGCACAGTCTAATGCTATTCATAATGGCGCCACAAATATACGATCACGTCCGCATGTCTTCCTTTGTGTTTTCTCGCAAAAAAAGACACAGACGAATCTTTTTAACTTGAATAAAAAATACACTAGAGATCCGTGTTTTTTGGTTTGTTGTAGCGATCAAATTCTGAATATCAGTGCTTATAAACATATAAAACAGCTTTTTAGTTTTACAAACTCTAACTGTGTTATTCTCTTTAAATATAAATATCTTTTTTCACTTTAAATAAATGCCGAGGATTTGTAATTGTTCTTAAATTTTTCTCGATTTCGTAAAAACAATAAAACCATTTAAACTCTACAGGACAAATTAAAGAGCGTTAATCTTTATGTCTTGCACATGCTTTGCTGATTACGCACTTACGTCTCTACGCGTTATAAATTTAAATAGTTAAAAACAAATTTGCTCTTCTGCACACGTAAATTAGTCTGCGAAATCGCGTTTTTTTCCTACATCTCCAGCGTTCTCCTCCTCGTTTGCTTTCTTCCTTCAGAATGTTCGGTTCTAGTTCCAGCTTCAGTTGGATAGTTAAGTAGGTTGTCCAAACATCATGCTCGAAAGTTGCGCCTCGAGTTGTCATGGTTCACGTAGACGTGCGAAAATTGGACGCAATGGTTTACGCTCTCATGCAAAAAGTGTCGCCACTAGCCGATCTCTCGTATGTAATGTAACCTGTTTTTTTCTTTTTTTTTTATACAAGATTAGAATAAGAAAAGCTTTTACGGCGGGCCTACTCCGCGACAGGATGCCCGTAAAACTCGCGTAATCTGCATGAAGAATTAGATATAACAACGATATTTTGATTTTCCACGAAGAGAGAGCAAACTCTGCTAAACCCAGTAAGTGAAGAAAAGCCAACGAGATCTCAACGAGAGCCCAGCTAGATCCCGAAGAGAAGCGCTTTTTCTCTCTTTCTCTCTCTCGCTCATTCTTTTGTCCGCAGCATCTTGACGAGAAAGAGGAAAAGCTTGAAAGCCGGCGGCTAGGAAGCGCGTTTAAAAAAGCATTAAAAGTTCGCACGCTCGGCACTCGATTATCTTTCATCAAGAGTGTTCTACGGGCACGACGACGCTTCCACTTCTCTGATATAATTGACTGAATTTCTCTTTCTCTATGTGTGTGTGTGTATATATATATATATCTCGGTCATCATATTAATAGATTAAATGCGGAAAATGGATCTTTCGTGGGTGGATCTGTGGTCTGCTTGCACACGACGAACAGTGGTAATTCTTCGCAAAATACGCTACGACATTTATTTTGAGCGTTGTCTTACGACGTAAACTAGATAGGCGACGATTTCAAATACCGTAAAAGCAACAAGTCGTTTCTCCGTTCTCGCGCACGACACAAAAAGACATCCCCGATTAACGGGACTGTAATTAACGGATTCTAGCGCGTTTGAGCGAAGCGAGATTATGTATTTTTTTTTCTTTTTATTTTTAGAGAGAAATGGACGCGCGTCGACGGAGGTGCCGATTTCCGCCGGCAATGTAATTTTTCGCAAACTCGAAGCACCACTCTTTTTTTTTTTTTTTTTTTTTTTTGTTTTGTTTTGTTTTGTGCTGCCGTTACGACACTAAAGATCTGAGTTTGATATAAAAAATTGAATAAAGGTGAACGTTGATTGTAATTTTGATTATTTTTACGATTCAATTTAAGTGATACTTGAGCTAGCTTATATTATCAGACATATGCTTATACAATGTATAATATAGATCTCATTTTAATATACAGTATTTCTATCTTCTTGTTAAACTATTTTTTTATAGCACAATATACATATTTATATAATATTGCAATGAGCAAAAGAGAAACGGTGCAAGTTATTTATTTCTGAATTATAAAACTTCTGTCACAAGTTTCTTTGCGTTTTTTATCTTTTCTTAAAAGTGTTTTTGCCTTTGTACCTTCGAGTTTTGACATTATTCAAGATCTCTTCTTCGTCTCCGCGCACACAGTCATCTTATAATTTATCGTATCTTTTGTTTTCTAATTAAATATATTTTTTTAATTTTTTTCTAATTACATCGCTTACGAGCTGCAAGATTTAATTATTGTATTTTGCTGGAGCGCGAAGTTTGAGGGAAACGTCTTTCGAGTGGTGCCAAGATGCGAAGGTAATACTTGAATAGAGACGAAATAAGCAACGTTTCTAGAAAACGCGTCGTAGTTATAGTGGAACAAAACGCAACAGAAGCGCTGCCGCTTGTTAGACGTTGTCGATGTGGCCATTAGTCGTCGTCGTCGAGGCCGAGAAGTTCCGGCGGAAGTCGCATGTGCCGGCAGAGTAGGGTGAGACAGACCACTCGTAAAGCCAATCGGAATTGGGGACTCAGGGTGCTGAGAACGATCGCCTTCCAAAAGCCGTTTGTTACTCCCAGCCACACCACAGCGAAGCTTAGAAACGGCACCTACAAAAACATGCGAGTAATACAAAAAACTTAAAAATTATATTAGAAGTACATTCTCGGATAAATTTTTTTAAAATAGGTAACTATCTTGGTATATAAGTTTCGAACTAGGCGTCTCTAGTTCTTACTGAATTCAAGCAGAACACACGGTAATAAAATTCATTTTAAATAATAAATAAATGACACGAAAATAAATATCAGCGTAAAAGCTATTCTTTTATTATTTTACGGAAAATGTCAAACAAAATATATTCTTACACTTGAAGTTTTTCCGCTTATGTATCAGCGTGCGCGTTAGCTGTGTACATGTGCGTGTTAGCTTGCTCTTCTTTACATACAAACGTCGCGACCTACATTTTTAATCGTCCCGTTTTTAATACTTTTTTTCACGAAGTTTTTGAATCGCGTCAAGCGATCGTGTACAATCTTACTGTATACGCGAGCATTTTCAGAGGTATGCATATACTTGATTTTATAACAGTCATCGCAAGCAAGCAATGCCTCGAGCGAGGTTCTGCGTTCGGGTCAAAATGACAGAAGTGCTATTATTACCTGCGGAGGTCCGTTAACAAGCGCGTATATCCTCAAACCGGCGTATGGCGCCCATGACAGGCAAAAAGCCATCACTAAGATGAAGGATATGATGTGACTCGGGTTGCTCAAATTTTCCGATAGTGCGGTAGCGTATTCCTTGTCGTGACTCAGCACGCCGGATTTTACCCGCCTCATCGTAGTGAAGATGTAGGCGTATGTGTAGATGATGGTGATGACCGACGGTCCCAGCACGAGGATAGACAGCGTGATGGTGTACGCGGCCATGTTGCCCCAATCGAGCATGCAGATGAAGGCCTCGCGATCGAATATCGGCTTGTTGAAGCCGAGCAACGGTGGGCAGCACATCATCGCCACGCTGATCCACGTGAAGACCATCCAACATTGACATCGGGTTTTCGTCTGTACGGTCTCGTATCTCAACGGTTTCCTATGACGCGATCATGTTAAAATCGAGATGTTCGCAGACAAATTATTCGAAAACAAACATTTTACGCTGCTTTGAAATTGTTAATATTGTAATTTTGAGAAGTATATTGATTTATAGCAAAAGCAAACACATTTTATCGCGTAATGATTTATACCTGATAGCTAGATAACGATCCACGGAGATCCACATGAAGGTGTACACTGATATCGCCCACAGTGTAACTTCCAAGTAACCGACGAGTCGACACACGATATCTCCGTAGACCCATCTTCGCATCAACGCCGGATAGACCGAGAGCGGAACCACCAACAGACCACAAAGAAGATCTGCTGAGGCGAGTGATAGCAAGTAGTAGTTTATCACCTCGGAGGGGCCTGCGAACGGGAACATTCTTAGACATAATGCATTTGTTAATACAAGTTTGAAAACCGTTTGACGTATATACTTCCACGATAAAAAAGTTTCAAACGTAAAGTTTATAATCAAAAGTGGAGTATCACTTTGAGTAATATCATTTTTATTTAATAAAACATCAAACACCGAATCATGTTGAATCTTACCGCGGAAGTTGAGGTAGGTGATGATGATGAGAAAATTCGAGATGATGATGGCGATGGCGACCACGAAGATAAGGCTCGCCTGCACAAGAGCCTCCACCGAGGGCTCCTCCATGTCGCCACTCTTTCGAGCTGCATCCTCCATGCCGCCACCCTTTCGAGCTGCATCCCCCCACCTGCCCTTAGAAGCTTTTACCCTTCACCCTTTTCGCGATCTTCCCGCTGCCGGGTACTGGGCCCTCCACAAAGCTCGCCTTCACGTTCTGTTTTCTTATATTCGTTTTTACGACTTCTCCGCGCCCTCGAAAAAGAATATTCGTAGTCCTTAGACAAATGAGTCCTCGGTTCTAAGATCGCGTCTTCGAGGATCTCGATAAACGGTTGACGTAACTGTGTTACTGGAAATTTAAGAAAATAATTCATGTTTATTTTATTATTTCATTCGAATTTTATATTATCAGAGGGTAATTTTGGAACAGGAAAATTATATACTGAACGTCGTTACTAAAGCAGGGACGTTGCACGCGCGTCTTCAAGTTTGGGGTTAGTGTGTCAGCTTGTCTACTGAATAGAAGTGACGTGGGAAAACCGTGTTCCGAAGGGTAAGATTGCGTCCGATAACGCGCAACGTGGAACGGGCGTATTGGGAGTATAAGTTTCCTGGATCTCTCGTGTCAATAGTTACACGTCACTGTCACGTGCTCTTTCTTCTTTTTATTTTCCCGCGAAAGCCACGTAACTCTTCTCTCGGAAAGTGCTCCGCGAACGACCTGCACGACGCTATCCCTCCTTTTAGTATCGACCGCCATTCATAATTTAGCTGAGTCGATCCTGAATGGAGGGGCGAACCGTACAAGTCGTCGTGTCGACTGACGTGTTTTCGGAATTAAAGTGTGTGCGCGGTAGCGTCCGCATTTTACGCGCGTGATGACACGTTGATGCGTGACATCATCGACAACACAAACCGGAAGCTGCACACACCGTGACAACCGCCGATTCTTGGCATTGCATTCTTGAGAAAAGTGCATCGCACTTTTTGCACGCGATTATTTACTTTTAAAAACATTATTTTCTTGATACTAAACCATCTCTTTTTAAAAAATAAGGGTAAATTAAGGCCGATAAGAGCATAATCCACTGGTGTTTGTGTGTTGTATATCAATGTATTTTGAATGTTTAATTAATTATTTATAAATG